>QRFJ01000056.1:2584786-2624499 GCA_006176705.1 Cocos nucifera
AGAAACATGTTACGAGTATAGTGTGCATATTGCAAACAGTTAAGACTTGTGGTGGAGAGTTGCACCTCTCCCATCTCTAAAAACATGAAGGCCAACAAGAAGAGTATTAGAGCACAGTATAATAATTGGAGCAAAAATATAATAAAAAATTAAGAATCGTCAACATGGCGACACTAATGAAGCTGATGCATGAAAATTTTGTTTTAAGAAAATTCAAGCCCTCCATGGTTGGCAAAGCCTACAAATCGATGCAACAGATGTCTTTGACTCATCCCCTCCAAGATACAATAATCCAACAAGATTATGGCTCATATCCAACTTGGCACAAGAGGTTGAGTCCAAAGCTCTATCAAATGAACATCTTTTTTTTGCTAGAGAACTCTCAAGTTTTCTCTATAAATGGAATAAGGATGACTTGTATGATGTGTGTCATGTATTGTATGTTAGAGGCTAATAGTGACAGATCCTTTTACAGACTCATGGGGTGTATCCAAGTTGATATAGTCCATTATTAGCTAAAGTAATGGGCTAAAGAGAGAGTGGTAGATATTTTATGTTATGAAACATGATAACACATGAGAGAGTGTTATCATCATATGGCTCGTGTCCAACTCTGTACAAAAGGTTGAGGTCAAAGCTCTACCAAATGAACATCTTTCTTTTGCTGGAGACTCTCAAGCCTCCTCTATAAATGAAGTAAGGATGACTTGTATGATGTGTCATGTATTGTATATTAGAGGCTAATGGTGAGAGATCCTTTTACATACTCATGGAATGTATCCAAGTTGATATGGTCCATTATTGGTCAAAGTAATGGGCTGAAGAGAGAGTGGTAGATTTTTTATATTACATAACACGAAAACAGTCAGGCTTTTTATCACATGAGGAGAGAGAGCAGTGGGAGAGTAAATATTCCATTCCAAAAATAATAATAGACGTAATTGACCTTATTATCATTATGAATAATGGAGTTAATAAATGAAACTCCCATGCATCTGAACAATGGTGTCAAAAAGAAAACTTTCAACCATTCATGTTCCCCACTATCTCAAACTTTATTAAAAAAAATATTTTTATTTTAATAATAAAATGCGCCAACAAAGAATTTTTATGGACAGAAGTTTGCAGTAACCTCCACTTTGTCTAAGCCATCTCTACAACAGTTCCTAGCTTTTCTGAAGTACTCTGACTTGGAAGACATCCGGTATTTCAGTAAAGCAACTTCTACTTTGTCCTCTCCACTCCCTCCGTTACTTTCTCTGCTGGGTGGTTCTTTGATTCCAGTGCTTAATTCAATAATATGACCTATAATTCCACTACTTTTGACAAACCTTTTCGTATACTGATAGTTATGCAATTGTTGCTAGTCATATTGGAAATATTCAAACCTTGTCTAATGACTGCGCAAACTCTGAACGAACTTAATCTCATATAATTATGTGCACAAGGTATTTTACCATCACCTTCTCTTCTTCTAGCTACTTTGCGCATGATATTTGATGGTGAAGCAAGTTGGCACAGGGCATAGGTTTAATTTATTCTTCATAAGCTGCCTATTCCCCCTATTTCTGGAACCCATTCTGGTACTGCGTCTACCTTTGTCATGTTTGCTTCGAACATCTTTCCTTTTTAGGACTTTGTTATATGATTAATAAAGGTTCACCAGGACCAGCTAAGCCTCATAAAAAACTATGTTCTGTCTTTTCTTTTGAAGGGGAAATGGAGGAAGCGAAAAGCTTCCCCCAACTTTTGTTAAGTGTTATTTACAAATACTCGGAAGGAGTTATTTACAGAGCATAGAGATTCAGTATTACAGGGCTTTATGCAGAGTAGTGTTAATGGAGCCTTCTTTCTAAGGAAGATACGGGCATTCTTCCATTCAGTATTACAGGGCTTTATGCAGAGTAGTGATTTAATTTGTTCCATTTGCTCCTTTTGGTCTTGTGTATTCTGGTATATGGGGGCTGCTCCTTTAACATCTATGGGTGGAGCTCGATTTACAGATTATTACAGATATTTTACTTTGTTCATGGTCTGTATTTCTTAAAGTTTACATGGAATTTTCAAACATGATAAGGACACAATTTTAAAATAACTATGAAGTTTCTTGTTCAAACTTCGGTGGTGAATATGTTTCTAAAAAAGCTTTGATGAATATCTTGGGACGCTATCCAAATATGATGAATCTATCTAATTGCGGCCGGATTTAATCATGAAGAGACTTTCCACGGATGGCCATAACACAAGTGGGCCTCCCCTTCTTTTTTCTCTCGGAAGAAAAAAATGTTATAAAAACTCGGAGAATCCACTCACGAAATGGTACAAGATCGTCTTGGATATTCTAAAATTATAGAAATTTCTGTTACAGCACGGAGTCTACCTGCCCTTTTTTCAACTTTTCTATGCTCTCACTCGTGGCATTGATAGCCTGCACATAAGCGTGAACGTCACATGCTCCATTACTAGGCCAAAGCCAAACGATCCATCTAAAGAATTATAAGTTAAAATACGGAAGTACCTAAGTGGTAATTCACTATGATGAAATAAAGGTGCACACAATATGCCCTCATGGAGCGATGTTCATGTCAAATTTCTTTAAATACAACATATATATTGCCATATATATATATATATATATATATATATATATATATATATATATATATATATATATATATATATATATATATATATATATATATATATATATATATATATACATACGATTTTTAACTTTATTTCTTCAACTACAAACATAGTAGCAACCACGAAGAGCTAAGTTCGATATCTTTATGCCTTGTAAGGTATAGGGTGAAGAAGAAGATCGGACTTTCTACGAGTCGGTGCTCCAAAAGTTTCCACCATGTCTATATATATATATATATATATATATATATATATATGTTGCTGATTTTTAACTTTATTTCTTCAACTACAACATGGTAGCAGCCACGAAGAGCTAAGTTCGATATCTTTATGCCTTGTAAGGTATAGGGTGAAGAAGAAGATCGGACTTCCTACGAGTCGACACTCCAAAAGTTTCCACCATGTCTAAATCCTCTGGACTCATGTTGTCGGGCAAGTTCCAATCAAATCTATACAGCAAATTTGCAAGAGCTAGCTCGAGGGTTGAGGTAGCAAAGTGAATTCCAGGACAAATTCTTCGGCCTGCACCGAATGGAATAAACTGGAAATCGTTGCCCTTAAAATCTATTGGGTTGTTCAGAAATCTCTCTGGCCTGAATTCATGAGCCTCCTCCCAAAATTCTGGATCCCGCCCGATGGAGAAAGCATTGACAATGATCCTTGTTTTTTTTGGGATTTCATAGCCTTGTATTTTGGTTTCCTCAAGTGATTCTCGTGGCAGTAGCAGTGGACCTGGTGGGTGCAAGCGTAAGGTCTCCTTGATCACTGCTTTCAAGTAGTTCATTTTACTAATATCATCCTCCGTGACTCTGCTTCTATTTCCAAGTATCTCCCTTATCTCATCTTGCACCCTCTTCAATCTTTTTGGGCTTCGAGCAAGTTCTGCCATTGCCCAATCTAGGGTGATGAATGTTGTGTCCGTTGCTGCCCCAAACATGTCCTGCAAGAAAAAATAAATGGAGGTGATCAACCACTCATAGCCAGCATGCTAGCTAAAAGAAACATCAATCTATAGAAGTAATTAAAATAAATTAATTGTAGTTACCAAAATTAGGGCATTTACTAGGTCTTTTTTCGGTTTTTGTTTTTTTCCTATTGGTAACTTGAAGGCGGGGGATCTAATTCAATCGCCTCCACCATGCATCAACCACCAGGGTGTGATTGACCGGGATTGTATATGTAATGGAGGTGGGTCCTTGTTTGACCACTTGCCACTAATCAATGTGTAAATGACGGTGTATGATTAAATTAAACCCCTTTTTTTTGAGTTAGAACTAGGACTAGTAAAAGTCCACTTTAATTTACTAACATTATTATTAACCATGCTGCCGACCAGAATTGACATGTTTTGACCGTGAGCACGATAATATCGCGCATCATCATAGATTTATACTATTATATATATATATATATATATATATATATATATATATATATATATATATATATATATATATATATATATATATATATATATATATATATATATATATATATATATATATATATATATATATTTAATTTTTATATTTTTATATTTTTATTATTTAAAAAATATTTTTTTCGAAAAAAATTAAGTCGTGAGCTCGATAGCATCGTGCTTCATCATGAGATCCACTTCAATGGTCCTGTGCCCGATTAGCCTGCACGATAGGAGAGTCAATAATAACGAAGGACGACTGCCACGTTATAAATTATAGTTTCGAAGATGTTCCAGCACTAATGCAAACTCTACTGTAAAGTAAAATAGAGGGCTACTAAAGAGAGAGGAATGATAACTTTACCAAAAAGAAAGAGGGAGGATACAAAATTTTCCGCTTCATCGTTACTAATTTATTATAGCTAAAAATTTTAAGATACTTGCTTATTCTACTTTTTTTTATTATTAAATAAAATAATAATAATGATGATGATGATGATGATGATGATGATGATGATGATGATGATAATAAACTCGTTTTACCATGATGAAATAGATGTTGGGTGATAGAATTATTAACATCTTATCATTTGTAATCGAGTTTGGACCCATCGAAAAGACTAATTGATTCATTTATAATATATACGTATCCCAAAATATGGTGCGATAATTATAAATGGTGGATTTTGACATATACCGAAGCCAATCCATACTCCTAAAACTACCAGTCTCGAAGTCAGTGGAAGAGATTACCTTAATGATTGCCTTGATCTCGTCTCTAGCGAGGGTGAAGCCTTCTGCGTGATCCTTCTGAAGCGAGAGCAAAACATCCACCAAGTCCTGAGTCTGATGAGCACCAAACTCATCACTTTCACCATCCTCATGGTCTCGAATCACTTCTTCGAGGAAGACATCCCAGTTAATGAAGCTTCTCTTTATCCTGTCATCCGTGCCGCTCAGCTTGCCCAACCATCCAAGCCAAGGGAAGTAATCTCTCACGTAGAAGCCACCCAAGAAGGCTGAGCTCTCCTCAAGTAGCTGATTCAACTTGTTGGTCCTTTCCTCTCCCAGAAACTTCCCCCCAAAAGCAATTTTAGTGATCAAACCATTCGTGAGTGAATTCAAAATCTTGCTCAGATTCACGGGACCAATAGAGGAGCAACATGCGATCCTGTCGATCATCTGCGACACTTGCTCGTCTCTAATGCTGGAAAATGACTGCACCCTTTTGATGCTCAGCAGGTGAACGATGCACACCTTTCTTATCTGCCTCCAGTAGTCACCGTAGGGTGCAAAGAGGATGTCCCTGCAGTCGTAGAGGAGCTGCTTGGCAACCTCCAAGGAAGGACGACTTGCGAAGATCGAATCTTGGGTCTTCATGACTTCTTGCGCAAGCTCGGCGGACGAGACGATGATGGCGGGGACGGAGCCCAGTTTAAGCAGCATGAGAGGGCCATACTTTTGGGAGAGAGCGTGGAGGGCACGGTGAGGATGAGATCCCAGCTGGTGCAGGTTTCCTATGATTGGAAGTTTGGGAGGGGAGGGTGGAAACTTAGATCTCTTTGGGGTGGCTCCTTTGTGGATGAGGAATATGAGGAGACCTGCCAAGAGGATGGTGATCATGAGCAACGATGCAAGGGACATCTTGTACGGGATTTGGATGCGGTAGAGTTCATTGTTAATCTACTCCACTATTTATGGTGGGAGGCTTGCACTCAGGTCCTCGTGCCCGGCCAATCGTAAATCTTAACGTGCTGTAGAGAATTCAAGATCGGAAAATTTTTTGCACACAAAGGCGGCACGCAACCGCACCCACTGTCCGCCCGTGATGATTGACTTATATGAATTTATTTTTTTTTTTTTCATGCCATGCTCCTACCTATGAGTCAACCATTATGGATGGTGATTATGCATGAAATTTTTTTTCAAAATCTTTCTTCTAGAAATTTATTAGATGGACTCATTTATCGTAGATAAAATTAATAAAAAATTCACACGTTCTTCGTTAATTGCTCACATGAGTTGACCATAATTGATTGTAAGATGAAAAAAAAATCAATTAAAATTTAAATATTTTATTTATAGAATAAGTCCATCTAATATCTTTTTTTCTATGATGTTTGATTTGGATCGTAGTTATGGTAAAATATCATATGACGCTATGGTCAAAGATGGATGGCTATCAAATAAACTATAATATTTTGATGACCGGAAATTCATTGTACATGGCATTTTTGGTAGCTGTTTATTTTGATGAATACGATGGCTGTTTTGAATTGTAATTTATTTCCGAGCTCATTGTGGAATGCTATCGCTTGCGTCCTGCTGCAAGCGTCAACCATAGACTTCACTGCTTGGGCTTTGGAGTAATTCCAAGTCTCAACGACACGCGTATTGACTTATCTGGACTCATCGTAGAATGCTATCTCCTGGGTCGTGCTGCAAGCGTCAACCATCGACTTCATTGCTTGGGCTTCGGAGAAATTCCAAGTCTCAATGACACGCCTGTTGACTCTGTCACGCTCCAGATACGATGTCTGCGAGTCAAGAATCACGATAACAACCATATATTTATAAAAAATTCTATGTAGAAGTATATAAGATATTTTAAATACGACATCAACATATCATAATAAAATAAAATTTAAATAATAAATATTTAATTTTAATTTAAATAATTAAATTAAATATTATATAAAAAAATTATATTTTTTTATCAATTTTAATTTATTTTAATATAAAATAAAAATATTAAATTATGCTTCTAATTCATTTTTTTTATATAGAATCTTTAAATAAAGCTAATTTTTTGAATCTATAAAAATAGTAAAATATAGAATGATGAACTAGACAGTCTAATAAATTTAGCTAAATAAATTCATCAATAATAATATATCTAAAATAAGCATGCAAGGTATATCAATTTAAAATGTACAATATTAATCAAATAAGATTTATTGCTGCAAAATTTCGACTCTAGTCGGGATGGCTGGAGAAGAACGATAACGACAGTCTTCTGATGAAAAATCTATAAAAAGTTATGGCCAAAGTTGGTTCCAGTGAAAATCCTTCGATGCTCAAGTCAAAACTTTTGAAATAGTAGAGAAGGAGCACAAGAGAGAGAGAGAGAGAGAGCTAATATGAGGGTTCCTCCATGGCCTCTATTTATATACAGAGGCAGGAGCCATTCGTGGGGTGTTATTTAAGGCTCATCCTAGTTGATTAGGGTACGACATGGTAAGATTTATGGTCGAGATTCTCGGGATGGAGTGATTATAACTACCATATCTGGATTGTGGGTAGCTATTGAGAGTTGTCACTTAGTTTTGAAAGAGAAACTTTGGATTGGTAGATATTCTAACTGCTGAAGAGGCCGATCAACTGAAACTGATAGTTGGGATCGGTAGTCGAAGTGGGGTCGATGGCTGACAGAACAGGTTGGTGATTTTTCGATGTAGGGTCGGCGGCTGACAAGAGAGGTCCACAAATGAGAGACCATCCATACTTTTGATGTTAGCTAAGGTTGGCAACTGTCCAAGGGTTTCTAGTCGAGGATGGATTGGATACTGATGTGAGGTTGGTGGTTGCCTAAAGGTACTAATAGCTAATAAGATGTCGACAGTCTGCAGTGAAGATCGGAAGTTGATGGAGGATCGAAGGAGAACGAAGAATTGATGGCTTATAATAAACCAAAGGCCGGTGAGGGATCGGTGAATGTTGATGTGGGGTCGATAAAAGCCGATGACGGGTCGGTGGTTGATGAGTCTGGCGATCAATGAGAGTGGTAGCAGACGTTTGAGAGGTTAATGATCGATGAGAGATCGTTAGACTTTGATGATGGATCGATGGCCGATACCTTCTTGAAGTCCACATCCAAGCTCTCATCTAGGGGGTTCGTGACATATGAAGTCTTGAGATCTTCGATACGGATGATTTTACCCCCAACACATATCCCCTACTGAAGGTTCTACTAGATTAGCCTAATCAGATCAAATTTAAGCAGAGAAATTTTAAAAAATTTTATTCTAATCTGATCAGATCTAATTGTATACATCTAAAACTAAAACATACATAATTAAGGTATTCGAAATATCACCTTTTCGAGTAGACAATCTACTCGCAGCGATGATTTGAAGCTATTTCGAGGTTTGATTTGAGCCACACATGTATTCGACCTCTACCAATATTCACTCGGATCAGATCTAGAGGTCTTCTCCTTCTAGATCTGATTTTTAAAAATCAAAAATAGATTTTTGGCTTTTGTTTGCCTTCGATTTGATCTTCGACAGTAGTCCGATCAACATATGATCGGGATCTCCTTCGACTTCTACTTTTACGGATAGCATCTTGATGCTTGATGATGCAATCAGCCCAACTTTTGGACGTGGGAGGGAGGAACTAGAGGAGGGAGAGGAGGCATGGAGAAGAGGAGCAGGGTTTCACTAAGGGTGAGTGGAATGGCCAAATTCTTTGGCTTAGTCCCTTATTTATAGAAAAATAGGGAGACCTAGAGTTTTAGGACTTTAAGCAATTGACCGGATTAATTTACTTAAAGTAGGACTCACCAATAAACTCCATGCTCCCTTCAGATTTTTCATGAGTTTTGTCGCACAAAACTCAATTTAGGCACCTAGATAAAATCCCTTCAAGAGTTTGAATTAATTTGAATCATTTTAACTCGTTCAAAAGTAGTTCAAATTGAAACAAACCCCAACCACTTAAAACTCCCTCCTTCTTATCCCTTAGTGGGTGCATGCCAAGAGGGAAGTGGGCATGCACCCTTGAGGTTCTCTCTCCATGAAAAGATAGCACATGCCTCAGGAAGAAAATTAGGGGGCATGCACTCCCTTCTTATGCGCAAGACCAAGTCAAGGGGGGTGCTAACTCTTGGCGCCCCCTTCTCCTAATTCTTTTCAGGAAAAATTAGGACAAGGCCTAATCTGTTTAGGTAAGGTCCAACTAGATTAAGACAAATTCATATAGGACATCTAGACGAGCAAATCTAAGTTGATTGAGTCCAAACCAATTAGGAGATCCAAAGCAGGAGAATGTTAAGTCCAAGCGTATGTTGGCATAATTTTCTTGAATCTAATTGGATCAAATCCAAATCAATCAAACTACGAGAGTCCAATTAATGACATCTAGATCCAAACCCTTATTTATGTAATCCAATAGATCCAATTCTATATGATAATAGGACATGCCATGATCTCCATCATCGATATCATCAAAATATCTTTCGATGGATCAGAACTCTTTCTAATTTATCCAATTAGAATTATCGATCATCGAGATAATTCTAATCGATCCCATAATCTACCAGTGATATCTAGTAGTATATGATGGCAATCCATCAGAATTGAATATGAACCTCTCGATGCAACTATCATGTGATTCAATTCTTCTATCACGAGTTTCGTTAGGATCTATGTTAAGGTTGACTCGTCAAACCCAATATCTGTCACATGATTGAATCAGTCGATTCGAGTCCAATGTAAAATTTTAATAAAAATTTCTTTCTATTATTTCATACTGCCATGGTCATGAACTTTAGGACTTAATCTCATGATCACCATAGTACTACTCCTCTATCGAGGTTGATAGATCTTTTTTTGGTACGATCCAATTCCTACAATGAACATGCTATAGCCAACATACACCTCAAGATTTTAAATAGCTAGAAAATCAAGTTATGAAATAGTCAAACTATAATACCCTCAAGATGAATTATCGATGCATCTCAGATCAAAGAATCAGATACATAACTGCAGCATCGAGCAAGACATCGACGAGAAGGTAGACTTTCTTATGATTGCTTAAAGATGGTCATGCTCCATACCCTTATTCTTAATAAGCACTTGTACTCTTGCTTTAGTGTCTCCACACCATAGATTCAACACTCATCTATCCTAAAAAAATAATCATACACCAATCTTCCGGATCGATCATCATCATCGTGATGATCTTACGATCAGGAGTAGTTTATAAGTTAATTATGATAATACATATCTTAAATTCTCAACTCTTGAGAATATATGTCATCATACCTGTTAACTCAATGGATGAATCACAGGCACTTAAGACATAAATGTAATTGAAAGAATAATTCAAATTTTTTAATAATAAATCAAAATTATAATTATGCTCTTAGAATGTATTACAAGTATCGATCAATCGGACTTCTAGGGCATACATCTAACAAACTTCTACTTGACTTAAAGTCAATTGATTATAATTCTAAGTCAAATCTTCTCAAGATGGACTTCAGTCTTTTGTTGGCTCAAAGGCTTCATCAGTAGGTTAGCTGCATTGTCCGCAGTGTCGACTCTCTTTATCTCGATGTATTTCTTCTTGAGGTAATCGTGGATGATGTGGAACTACTGCTCGATGTGCTTGAACTTTTGATGAGATCTCGACTCCTTAGCAAGGGCTATGGTACCATTGTTGTCGCAATATAGAAGGACTGCATCAGATGGCATCACTCCAAGCTCTGTAACAAACTTCTTGAACTAGAATATCTTCTTCATAGCTTTCAAGGCAATGATGTACTCTGCTTTCATGGTAGAGACTGCTATTACTGTCTGCTTGAAACTCTTTTAGCTTACAGTGCCACCATTGCACAAGAACAGACTTTCTGATGTTTTAGATCATCAATATCAAATATAAAGTCTAAGTCTATATACCCCTATACATGAAGTTCTTCATTACCAAAGATCAGAAATATATTCTTAGTCCTTCTTAAATACTTAAGGATACATTTCATGAAAATCTTGTGCTCTTCATCTGGATTCGACTAATACCTGCTTGTGACACTCATAACATGGGCGATATCAGGTAATGTACAAAGCATCCTAAATCCTAAACTCTAAATCCTAAATTCTAAACCTCATATATGAGGCTTCCTATTGTCGAAGCATAAGAGATCTTGCTCATCCATTCAATCTCTTTCGATGTATTAGGGTACATCTTCTTAGAGAGATGAATACCATATCTGAAGGATACAAGTTATAAATGATTGAAATTAGTATATGAATTATTTAATAATAATAGTTATTTGACTTATTCATCATAAAAATTTTATCTTTCTTAAATGAACTTCTATCTTATAATGAAGTCCTTAAAGCCATAATTAATCGATAAAGAAGGATTTATCGAATGGTTCTTAAATAGTTCATGATCAAATGATAAGTTATTAATTAGAACGATAACTTATCGAGTGTAGATCGTTGTATGCCATATGCATTGGTTGTCCTCGTAACCAAGTGATGTGGAGATACTGGTATGACATACAAGTGGGATGTAGGAGTATATCTATATTGAACATGACTAATGTAGCACTCTACTATCAAGAGTAGTTAGTTAAGATCAATGGGTACAAGTATCCCTTCGATCCGAGATCACCATGATGATTTGCGAGCAACTCACTATACTTTGGTGCCAACCTATCTGTATTTTTAATATAGTAACAAAAAATTTCTAGATACAGTCAAGTACTTATGGAGTTGGTGTTTGAGTCAAGATGGAATTGACTACTTTTGATTAACTTAAGAAAGCAAATATCTTGCTGCATTTTAATTTAGCAAAACTTAAGCCTGGATAATCCTCGTGAGGAGTCATAGGATTTGAAAAATTTTGAAACATGATATGGATGACTTGTATAAGTATTGATAGCTAACTCAAAGTTGTCTTGAGCATTATTAATTAAAAGAATAAATTATATGATAATCATAGGCCAAGATTCTAAGAATGTTGCTTTGTATACATTCGACCTATCCAGACATCGGGTACTATTACTAGATGATCATTTCGATTGGTATAGAGATTGATTCCTATACAACCGACTTAGGTTCGAACCTATGAGGTTACACATATAAGAGGTTGTTACCTAATTAGATGGTTGATCAATGATTAAGAATCATTCAGTGATTGAATCATAAATGCAATTGATAATCGATCAGTTGCAAGTATTGTAGGAGGATCGATTAGCAATTGGATCGCTAATTGACTCAATTTGATTGATCAGTCGGACTGAGATCAAGTCTAATTAAATTAAATTTAATTAAAATTTATTTTAACTTAATTAGATTAAGTCTAATTGATTTATTAGATAAGCCAATTGCAAAGAAGAACAAGTCCTTGTTCAATTAAGACTTGAGTACACCTAATTTTTAATTTAATTAGAAATTAAATTAAATTTAAATTTAATTAAATCTAATTTAATTAAACTTTTAATTATATTAAAATTATCTATTAATTAGGTTAACTTAAAATTAATTTGAATTAGGTTCAAATTATTTTGACTTAGTCTAAATAGTACAGTCCTAGTTAGACTAGGACTCCTCCTTCCTTGTGCCACCTAAGAGAGCTCATGCCCACTCTCTATTTCCAGATATTTTCATGAGATTTCCAATGTTTAAGAGTGGTCTTTCATGCCCAACATCTGGTATATTTGGGATCAAATTTGACTTGGTCAAATTTGAAATTTGTTTTGGACTTGAACTCCTTTTGATAGAGTCCTAAAATGTTAAAACTCTTCTTTCCTTCTTGCGCCTAATTTCTCCATGCCCACCAGATGTTTTGTCACCCCTTTTATTTTTGTTTTGTACGTTGAATACCAGGTTTTCATGGCAGTGAAATAAAGGGAGGCATCCAAGAGTTGGACACCTCCTAAAAATTCTCCCTAGAGTCCATATAAGATTAGGTTTGACCTAGTCTTCCTTATTAAATTAGGATGGCACCTTTTGAGATGTTTTTGGCATAAGAAACCTAGAGGATTTCCACAAGAATTCTAGAGCAAAAGGTGGAGGTGGTATAGAGGTTTGGGGCACCAACTTTCTTGGAGAAAAGGCCTTTATCAAGACATCAGTTGTTGATGTCTTGAAGAGACAAAGATAAAAGAAGATTGTCTTCTCTTGAGAGTTTCTTTCAAGTTTTCTTTCTTTCTTATTTTTATGAGTTTTTTCTATGAAAAAAATCTGAGAGAGAGAGGAAGAGGGTGTGGAGAATAGATGCTCCAAATTGTTAGGACGTTAGAATCTCTTTTGAACATGATTTGATCATGTCCTTATGAGAAGAAAGAGAAGAGAAGATGGACTTCTCTTAGAGTTCTTTTGAGAACCTTTTTCTCTTAATTTTTGTGTGATTTTTTCATGAAAAAATGAGAGAGGAAGAGACCTAGAGCATGAAAAAATTCTTGAGGAGAAGATCTCCTCTTGTCTTGACATGGAGATGTGTTCAGGACATCAATGGTTGATGTCCTGAAAGAGAAGATGTGTCTTCTCTTAGGGCTTTTCTCTAAAACTTTTATTTTTTGATTTTTGGAAGATCGAAGGGTTGAATTTTTTTCTTAATCCTCCTTATATTCTTCATCTCTTGAAGTATCCAAAAGATCTAAAGAATATTTTTTTGATTAACATCATGAGGGATCCACAAGAAGCTAGCACTTCGAGCGGATCTTCGTTTGACAAATCTCCGATCTATACTGTAGCCTTGTATGGATTGCCTGTAGAGGTAAGACGCACTGTGTGGCTTCAAACAACAAAGAACGATATTGATTTTTAGCTGCAGTATTCTTGACCTGCATAAAGGTAAGAGATTCAATCTTTTTTTGATCTAGATATGATCTAGAATTTCTAGGATATTTCTAGATCTAGGTATTGATTTGATCAATACCAAACCAACCTAATTTAAATTTTAGATTTATATATGCATCATAATATGTCATAGATCCTAAATATAGAATTTAGTGATTAGATCACATGCATATTATAGGTTAAATAGTTTAATCTATATCTTCTACTATGCACTATTTTAAAAAAGTTTTGAAATATATGTATGAAACTCTGCATGTTTTCCAACAATGGTATCAAAACATCTAGGTTCTTTTATGACATGATCATGCATGCTTTAAAATAAATTTAAAAATAAAAATTAAAAATCATATATATTGATCATAAGGTTGTCCTATTATGAAGTTAACCCTTTACAATAAAAAGGTTGGCCTTGTATATTCTGATCCAATTTTTTGAATCATGAATAAGTTAGATGTGATCCAAATAATTTTATAATTTATTTTATAATTTTAAATCTAAATTAAATAGATGTTAGATCTATTTTAGATTATTTAGATTAGATCTAAATAATATCAGATCGCACATACTGATTATAAAGTTGTCCTGCTATAAGATTTATTCCATATAGTGAAGATGTTGTCCTAGTATATGCTTCCTAAATCATAAATAAGTTAGATAAGATCTAAAATAATTTATGATTTATTTCATATTTTAAATCTAAGATTAATTAATTTATGATCTAATTTTTTATTATTTAGATAAGATCTAAATAATATGTGTTTCATATTTTGATCTAGTTTCTCTTATACATATGTTGGATATGTAGTTTTGGTTTTTGAATCTAGAATGAATATATATGACATATTTACTTTGTTGAATTTAAATTATGAACTTATTTTCTATAAAATTCTAGATTCAAAATCCTAAGATATGATCTAAATAATGAAATAAATTAGATCTAAAATCATAAATTGAATATGATTCAATGTAAATTATTTACATATTGAAAATATTTTAAAACTTGAAATCAGAAACTAGTTCTGAGGTATCGAATCCAATCCATAAGCCTTGAACTTAATTGAGAATTAAGTGATTATTTAAGATCTAGATTTATGATTGAAAGATCCTAAGATAATTTCATAAAATATGGGTTAAAGGATAATAGGTTAGCTTTGATCAGGTCATTAACTGAGTTAGATCTAGGGCTAGATTAAATATAAACTAAATTAAAAAATTGATCAAATCTAATTAATAGTTAATTAGGATTAGATTATTTTTTTTATAGATCAATTCAATAGTTGTAGTTGATCAAAGTTCATACATCTAACAAATGAATACTGATCGTGGCTTTGTGGTTGAGTCCGAGTCTTTAGACAAATCAAATCAAAACTAATAAGTCAATTGGTGTCTAAGATAAATCTGACATTTTTAGATCGATGGTTTTTAATTGACAGCCCATTTATCTGACCATTTTAGATAGTGTCTAAAATAAGCTTTGGCAGACTCTCCCATCGATCTTACATATCTGGCCAATGTGGTTAATCAGATTTTGATTAGGTTGCTTATTGATTCATGCTAACCTATATCACATAGAAAATCAGTGAGACTGATTTTATTCAGTGAGACTAATTTAGGTGCCTATGAATCAAAATTAATTCTAGTCCTCATCAATAACTTGAGAAGTTAGTGGAAGGATCTGATTTGGTGAAGTTAGTGAAAGAAATTTGGTCCATGTCTTCTCTATCCTTAAATCATAAATAAATTTTAAATCTTCTAAAATTATTAGATCTTTAAAATGATAAAATTATAGAGATAATTAAGTCATAGCCTTCCATTAAAGTATTTGATAATGAGTCCAATAGCTTGGGTGAACATTGGGGATGCCTTATACCTGGTGTTCATCGAGATATTAGAATTATCATTCATCATATGATGACTTGGATGTATCTCTCTAATGGTAGTTAGGTTGACCAACCAAAGTTGGGCTTAATCATTCGTTGGTTAGATGTACCAAATATGATTATGTTAATGGTTGGACCTAACCAAATCCTTGTAGTGGAGGCTAAAGTCTACTAATTATATTTTTAGAATAAAATTAAATTATTAGAAGTTGTTTAAAAAAATAATTGATTAAAGAACCTACCCATAGATATACATGGATTGACCGACCAAAGTCAGGCTTGTGTGCAGTCTATATGGATTCTAGTACCTGTTAGAGAATTAAAGTAATTCCTCAAATTAGAGGTAGAGACTACCAATTCATATAAAATAATGAAAGAATCTTTAGACTAAAGTTCAAGTATCTAGACTTAAAATAATTCATGTACATTAGTTTATTATTCTCTTTTTTTTAGATTATGGTTAAACCCTAATTGCCCCGATCACTGTCAAATAGTGATGTACTTATGGGATCCAACTTCGATAATCAGTATCGAAAGTTGAATTTGGTTCAGCAGTATGAAAGGGTTCGTGCTGGAACTTGTTAGCCCAATCAAAATATATGATCCAAAACTAACCAATTTTAGGCAGAGTGCTTCTATTGTAAGAAGCAAGATTGTAGGAAGATATTGCCCAGAGATTGCAACCCAAGAGGGGGGGGGGGGTGAATTAGGTTCTTATAAAAATTTTATCCACATTTGATTTCTAAACAAGTATGTGCTTTGATTTTAACATAAGTGATATGGTGGAGATGTGTATGATATAAGCAGTAGTGAATTTGAGATAGTGTATGCAAACGAAGAATCTAAACAATGCAAATCAGAAATAAAAGTAAAGTAAAGAAAGCAAGGAAAGCAAAAAGTAAAACAACAAGACAAACACACAAAGTTTTATAATGGTTCAGTGCAATCCACACTACGTCCACTTTCCAAACTTTTTTTAGAATTTTTACTATAATCCATCCTTGATTATAGTGTGTTTATTTTTTTAGGCTCACAAACAAATCTAGTTAGTTTTTACGGGAGCACCAATCAAAATCTTACACCGTTAGTTTTGTGAGTTCACTAATAATCTAGTTGATTTTTCTAGCTCACCAACCAAAATCTACAATATCCAATTCCAGGCTTGGACGGGCCTAATCCTCAAGTTTCTTTTCTTCAAAGAAACTTATAAAGAAATAAAATATAAGATATACATTTCAGTATGAATAAAAAATAAAAGGTAAACTCTTATAAGCCCGAAAAAGTTGTTGATGATTTGCACAAAGGAAGCTTCAACTTCTCTTGAACAATACTTGAGAGGATGAGGATGAAATTGAAGATGATTTCTCTTTGAAGGCTCTTAATTCTGTGCACTAATTTTTCTCTTTTCTTTTTTTTCAATAGTATTTAATAAACCTCACTCAATTTAATGATTTTCTTTTTAAATTTTTTAATCTTGCTTTTCAATTAATTCTTCACCTTTTAAATATTCTTAGAGATGGTTGGAGAGAAAGTTCTAGCCATTGGAAGCTCTAATATAGTCATTGAAAGTGAGAACTAGCCATTGGGATCGAAAAAAGAAGATCTAAAACTATCCGTTGAAGTGCTGTCACCATGTTTCGAGACCTTCTAGTTTATCTCAAGATGTCTAGTCCAATTTTGAGACCTCTCAGTTGATCAGGAGACGTCCCATTCTCAGTCGCTCAAAAATTTGCTTTTTGAAAAAAAATCCTATCGTCTAAGATTAAGAGCTCTTAGTTTTGAAGGAGACATCTCGCCACAACCATGAAACCTTTCGAGAATTCTATGAGATGTTATATTTTCAAAGCATAGAAACTATGTTTCTGTCTTCTAAGATAGAGACATCTCGAGTTCAACTCGAGACTTCTCGAAATTATGCTAGAACCTTGCTTGAGCATGCCAGATTGTTGGAAATGTGTCCCAAAGCTAATCATCAGTCTGTTGATGGTTGGGCCATATATTTATAATTATATATAAATTATAAATTAATAAAAATTATTTTAATATTTTTCATCATAAATTTTGTTGTCTTCTAATGAACTCCTATGTTGTGATGAAGTCCTTAGGACTATTTAGATTCGGCAAAGAAAGATTTATCATTTAGTCCTTAAATAGTTTACGATCAAATGATACGTTGTTACTTAGGACGATAATGTTTATCAAGTATAGATCGTTGTATGCCATATAGATTGGTTGTTCTCATAACCAAGGAGTATTGAGACACTGAAATGGCATGCAAGTGAGATGTATGGATACATCTACACTGAACGTGATCAACTTTGGAGCTTTTCTCCTATCAAGATTAGCTTCAATGGAATATGGGTATAAATATCCCTTCGATTTGAGATCACCATGGTGACTTTCAAGTAACTTAACATATTTTGATGCCGGACTATCTGAATTTCTAATTCAGTAATAGAAGGTTTCTAAGCACAGTCAAGTAATTATGGAGTCGGTGCGTGTATCAAGATGAGATTGACCACTCCTGATTTCAGAAGCTATGTTTAATTATGTTTTAATTTAGCAAAATCTTGGTCAAGGTAGTCTTAGTGAGGAGTCACGGGACTAATTGCTTTGAGACACAACATGGATGTATTTTCTAGGATTGACAGTCTAACCCTGAGTCATCTATTACACAGAGGTCATAGGGATGAACTATACGGTAATCATATTCACGTAGGTTCTGAATGCTGTGATTGTGATTATTCGATCTATCTGAACGTCAGATATCATTGCTAGATGGTTACTTCGATTAGTATAGAAATTGATTTTTGTGCTACTGGTTTAGGTTTGAACTTGCGGGGTCATATACATTAGGAGTTCCTACCTGATCTGATGGTTGATCAAGAGTTTCATTGATCTGAAACTCTATGGTCAAGAGTTTCACTGGATTGAGACTTCATGAACAAGAGTCCTACTGGACTGGAATTCTGAGTCCTACTTATTTGGGATTCTCTGATTAAGAGTTTCATTGGTCTAGAACTCTATGGTCAAGAGTTTCATTAGACTAGGACTCTATGATCAAGAGTCCTACTAGACTGAAACTCTAAGTCATATTTCTCTGGGACTTTCTGATCATGAGTTCTGATAATCTAGGACACTATGGTCAAGAGTCCCACTGGACTGTGACTCTATGACCAAGAACTCTACTGGATTGGAACTCTGAGTCCTACTCATCTAAGACTCTCTGATCAAGAATTTTACTAGTCTAGAATGCTATGATTGTGAGTTCAATTCGTTTGGGATACTGAGTTCAAGAGTTTCACTGATTTAGGACTCTTTAAGTATTTCATGTTGATAGGACTCTATTGCCCAATAACCCATTCAATTTAGACTCAAATATTTTTAAAAAATTAATTAATAATTTGATTATTGATTAGCTTAATTTGATTGAGCGATGAGGATTCGATCAAGTCTGATTGAATTTGATTTGATTGGATTTGACCCGATCAGGTCATGAGATGACCTAATCACTATGGAAGTTTTGACCCTGATTTGATCAGGACGTAGATCTAATTAATTTCTAATTTAATTAAAATTTTATTAGATTAAGCTAAACCTAATTTGATTGGGTTTAATCTGGTTTAATTGAATCTAGATTAATTGGTTTGGTTGAAATCAATTAGGATCAAATCAAATGAAGTTTGAATTCAAATTCTCCCATTTTTTACTTTTCCACTCTGCTTCCCACGCCCTCCCTTTTGTTTGTCGAACATTTTTGAGAAATAAAAATATGCATGTAGAAGGAGAGTCCTTTTGTGTGTTAAACACAAAGAAGGGGGCGTTGGATAAGGATAAGAGGCTCATATGATTTTTGAAATCAAGTGAGTGGTTAAAACCTCTCAACCACTCGACCCTTATCATTTTTTATGCAGTTTTTTCATGGTATTCACGTCAATAAATTATGAGAATTTTTATGCATATAGGAGAAGGGGTAGCATTATGTGGTAAAAAGTTTAGAGTGTTTAGACATCAGTTCTGGGCGAAAAAAATCTTGGAGTGAAGGTATATAGGATCCTATAGCACTTTTCTTTTCCTTTATGCCTATCTTCTCTTATGATTTTCACCTCTAAAGATATTCTATTTTTAGATATGATCTAAATAAGAATTATAGATCTAAAAGTTATCTTTCCACAAAAACTTATTTCATGAAAGAAATCCACATAGAGAGGGCATGATAGAATTTTTAGTGTGTCAGGGTTTTTGGGCCGAGTGAAATCCTAGATTTGAGAATCTGGGTTTGGGTAGAGAGATCGAGTGCTGTGAGCATCGGATCACCACCAAATTTAAAAAATATATTCATCATTCTTTAATATTTATGTTCTAATTTTTTAAAATATTTAAAAAATTAAAAAGTATATGGTTGATTGGATCGATCGTGATCAGCCATCGAAGATTTCGGCGAGGAGCTAGCACTCCAGTGGGGTTGATTGGGATCAAAAGCTCCAGTGGACCAACCGTAGAGGCAAAACATGTGTACAGCTATGATGTAATATCAAAGATTATTCGATGAACTCGGATTATGGTGATCGACTACCCACAAAAAAGTATTGTATTCTGAACACGTAGATGTAGTAAATAGTTTATTACATAGTTTTATTTTCAGATCTATTGATGTATGCATACATATTATATTTAGATTCTAATATATAGAGTTAAATAATCTAATATGATCAGTAGATAATTAATTAGATTAATTATTTTTTGCTACATCATTGCTATTTTTTAAATATTTTTTAAAAGTAGCATAATAAATCCTACACTATTTTCTTCAGATGGTATTAGAGCAAGGTTCTTTATACATGATATACTTGCATATTTAGATTAATAATTTAGATTTGATCTAAATATTGATCTAATAATTAGAGTAATTAGATCTAAAAAATTAAAATACAGATCGCATGGACTGTAGGTTGTCTTGCTATAGGGTTTATCTGATAAATGTAGTTTAATATATAACACAAGAATATATCTAAAATAATACAAAAATATATGTGAAATACTAAAATTTTATTATTGAATAAAATTTATTAAAATATTTTAAAAAAATACATCAAAAGTCTACATCTAAATCTAAATCATTATCACCTGAAGAAGATGGAGCACGAGTTAGAGGAGATGGAGCTGGAGCTGTAAGGACTAGAGCTGAAGCATTGGCCAATAGATCCTCAAGACCCATGAAGTCATCTCCAAAATGTGCAAAGAGTCTCGTCACCATAGCGGTCACGATGCTCATTAGTTGAGATGTGCACTCCTCAGCCTGAGTAGTCCGCTCCGTAGCCTGACCTGCTTGCACTAATGTCTCCTCAAGCTGTTCCTGATTGACGACCCCAGAAGCATGTGAAGAGATGCTTGCCTTAGACTAGTAGCTTATCGACGAATGTCGACTAGGCCTGCATCAGATCCTCTTAGAGTGTTTAGGCTCCAAGACCTGAGATAGATGATCATGCAGGCCAGAGGTGTCTAGGCCCTCACTTGCGAGCGCATCTAACTGCTTCTATAATTATAAATTCAAATAAAATATTATAAGAAATGCTATAATACTAATCATACTAATTTATTTATTACTTATAAAAATTTTTTCGATCACAACATTCATCGACCTTCTCTTCTTGTCTATATGGTTGGATCGAAAGATGGCACTATGGATGGGCATCACCTTCTTTCTCGTCAACTATAATAATGAATCAGTTTATTAGAAACATGTAAAAAAATATCAATTTAATTTATAAACTAAGATTTAGAATTCATTATCTCTCTATATACATGATTGGCCATAGACTCATGGTCGAAAGTGTGCGTGCACTCCTGAGCCATTCGATTCTTTCGGTTCTGATGGAAGGCAACCTAAAAAGTATTTAAATCATAAATATTTAAATAATAAGTATTTAAAAAATATTTAAATATAATTTTAAGTATATTAAAAAATTTAAAAGTTAAAAATTAAATTTGAAACTTCTGACTCCTTCAATGCCTAACCATTCCCTCCCACTAACTTGGGAGATAGTCCTTTATCCAAGAAACAAGCTCCTTCAAAGCATCCCATTGATGCTCGAGCCATCCTCTTTGGAGCTTGATCTTGTTATTCTAGTACAACTTTTCAATCTTCTTCAGTCGAGCACCTCAAGCCCTCTCGTGATCTAAGAAATCATATCTCCTCTACACAAAGTTATCAGAAGTTAGTTACGAAATTTTTCTAATCAAATATAGTATAAACATATCAAATATATAAATATAATTAAGATACACTTATCCATATCTTTTTCCAAACCCGATTCCTAACACCAGCATCCATTAATCGTCAGTTTACAAGCAGTACTAAAATGATGTCGAACCGTCTTACAAGCACTCCGAAAAAAGAATGCATCTCCCATGCGGCCTTCCCAACTGGCCTCCCCTGCTGATCGTACTCCACCATTATCTGATGGTGGTGGTTCCACACTATGGCATGCATATGAAACCATAAAATATCCTATTGGATGATACATCTATAATAAAATATATTATAAAAATATATAATAATATATAATAACTATATAAAAAATAAATAATTAATAATTAACATAATAAAAATATACTCTCACTAGCCATGGAATCGTGCGATATGGATGCCTGTGGAGACTCATCGATGGGTGGAGCATGTGCTGGAGATGTGGCTGACAATGGAGGCTTGGATGCTGGTGGAGGAGTAGATGCCGATGATGCCTGGATAACCAATGTTGAGATGGATAGAGTATGTATTGGTAGTAGCTCAGATGCTGAGCTCCGCATAGTTCGCCAAGGAACAGAGATAAAAACTAGATGGCATTTTGGTATTATCATGATCTACAACGTTAATGAATATTAACCAATATAATATATTAAGCAATAATTAATATTAGTAGAGCATCAATAAATAAACTCTAATATTTATACTAAAATATTAAACTCATCGTCTAGTTGCATCTATAATATGAACATCACCATCACTCCTGACAAATGTATCCGGAATCTCAACAGCATCAAGTAAGTTGTCATGGAGGAGCACTTTATATGCATAGTCCAACATCATCATCAACCTCGATATCATCAAAGATATGCCTAGGCATTATCCTCATAACAACATCCCATTGAGGCTCCAAGGGATCACTAATGTGGAAGACTTGACTAGCTTGGGAGGCAAGTATATATGGTTCTTCAGTACAGAGATGGCGTTGCATGTTAACGAGAGTAAAATCGTACTCATCAGTCTTCATTCCTGGTTGAGACAAGATGTCAAACCAATCATATTTTATTAATGCAATCCTTCCTTTAGAATAGCAATCCAAGATAACTATCTTCTCTACTATTCCATAATAGTTCAGATCCTCCATATGAGGCTGTGAATCCCTCGAACTAGCATAACATCCAATGATGGTGCTCAACATCACACCACTATTTTATGTTACCATATTTATGGACTGGTTGTGAATATTAAATCTATAGCCATTAATGATGAGCTATTTGTACTTATGCATGGTATAATTAGATTCCATTGAAAGAGCACGTACTTCAGGCTCACATCATCGAGCGGTAATCTTCACAACTAAGAAGATGATACTTAATTAGTAAATATGTTCAAATAAGATGCATAAGATAAGAATATGTACTCACTTTTATGATCTTTAAACTGAAAAAAATCGTGCAGGATTTTTAGCATGTATTTTCAAAATATTTTTGAATTAAATAGCATCGGAAGCTAAAACTAATCTACCATTAATTCTAAGCATGCATTGATCATATCAATAAATCCTACATGTGGATCTAGACATGTTAATATGTAACAAAAAATTTAAATATGATCAATCGACAAATCATATTCGCTGATCGATACGAGTTCAGAACTCGATACCTATGCATGGATAGCTGATCTCTATGATCTGAATCTAGCAAAAGAAGCTCTGGCATCGTACTATAGCTGTATATTTATCCAACCTCTATGGTTGATCCATACGGAGCTTCTGATCCCAACTAGCTCCACCGAAGTGCTAGCTCCTCGCCGAAGCCTTCGACGGCTGATCTCGATTGATCTAATGATCATCTTTCTCTTGATCTCCTGGATGCTCTAGAAAATTAGATGATGTGCTTTGGAGGTAGTGGTGAAAATTTGATGGTGATCGGGCACTTACAACACTCGATCTCTCCACTCGAATCTAGAGTCCCAACTCTAGGATTTCACACACCTAAAAAATCCTGACATCCGAAAATCTTCTCACACCCTCTCTCTTTGGAGTTTTTCCATAAAATAAATTTTCACGGATTGAGAGACTCTCCCTCTACCATATACCCACTCTTAAAAATTTCTTAGATAGACGACAAAAGAGAAAAAAAATAGAAATGGGGTGTGAGGAATATTGGTGTAGGAAAAACATGCCTCACTCCTTGGACTTTTCCACACCCAGGAAAGTGCGCCCCACTCTAGTTTCTCTCTCTCAGAAACTCCTTACGAAGCCTCAGTCTCCCCTCATATGCCTAAAAAAAATCTCATCTTAAATGGGTGACCAAAACATAGGAAAATACGCATGAAGGAGATAAGTAAGGGAGGTTAGAGTTGTTCAAACTAATCCACTTGAATTTGAAATTCAAGTGGATGATTTATCCTATTCTAATGCCCCATCCAAGTGGATGACGCATAGAAGAACTCTCCTTCTGTATGCCTACACTAAAAAATACATCTAAATGTGTGAAACAAAATGGCATGGAGTTTGGATAAGTTTAAGTTTAATTTGAACGACTAACCAATCAAGTTAAATTCAAAATTTAACTTAGTTTGAACTGGTCCAACCCTTAGACCAGGTTAAAAGCAGAAGAGAGGAGGGGCGCATATCCATTTC
Source organism: Cocos nucifera (assembly GCA_006176705.1). Lineage (NCBI taxonomy): Eukaryota > Viridiplantae > Streptophyta > Magnoliopsida > Arecales > Arecaceae > Cocos > Cocos nucifera. The sequence continues at coordinate 2,609,217 of QRFJ01000056.1, forward strand.
TACATGAGAAATCTCATGTAAAAAATAGATGGGACATGAAAAAAATCAAAGATGGTGGGCGCATTGGAGAGTTTAAATTCAAATCTCATTTAACTTGGTCCAAATTAATTTTCACTAAATCAATTAATCTAGACCTAATTAGACTAGGTCAAATCCAAATAAATTATGCTTAATCCAGTTCAATAAAATTTTAATTAAATTAGAAATTAATTAGGTTCAGCCTCTGATCAAATCAAGATCAAATCTTCCATAACAATTAGGTCATCTCATGATCTATGCGGATTAAATCCAATTGAATCAAATTCAATCGGACTTAATCGAATTCTCATCACTCAATTAAATTAAGCTAATCAGCAATCAAATTGCTAACTAATTCTATAATAAACATAGAGTTTCAATTGAATGAGTGTTTGGGCAATAGAGTTCCATCAACATGAAACTCTTGAAGAGTTCCAAATCAATGGGACTCTTGAACCTAGCATTCCAAACGAATGAAACTCATGATAGTAGAGTCTCAGACCAGTGAGACTCTTGATTTGAGAATCCTAGATAAATAGGACTCAGAGTTCTAGTCCTATGGGATCCATAAAGGTAGAGTTTCAGTCCAGTGAAACTCTTGATCATAGAGTCTTAGACCATTGGGACTCTTGATCAGCCATCAAATCAGATAGAAACTCCTATTGTGTATGATCCCATAGGTTCGAACCCTAAGTCAATAGCACATGAACTAATTTTTTATATCAATCGATATGACCATCTAGCAATGATACCCAACATCCGGATAGGTCGAATAGTCGCAATGCAACATCGATGAACCTATGACATATGATTACCGTATAATTCATCCTCTTGATCTCAATTCTCAAAAGTGACCTAGGATTTAACTGTCAACCCTAGGAAGTCATTTACAGTGTATTTCAAAATTCGGTGTCCATCAATTAGACCATCTCGATCAAGGGTTTGCTAAATTAAAATATAATAATGTACTTGCTCCAATACTTAGAGAAATCAATCCCATCTTGACTCATACGGACTTTATAAGTACTTGACTACACCCAATAGCCTTCTATCACTGAATTAAAAATTCAGATAGTCTGATATCCAAGTATAGTGAGTTGCTTGTAAGTCACCATGGTAATCTCAGGTTTAAGGGATACTTATATCCATTTACTTTACGACTTGACAATAGAAAGCTCCATAGTTGGATCACGTTCGGTAAAATATATTTCTACACTTTACCTGCATGCCATAACAGTATCTTCATACTTTTTGGTTAAGAGGACAATCAATACTTATGGCACATAATGACCTACACTCGATACGTTGTCGTCCTAGATAACAACAAATCATTTAGTCGCGAACTGGTTTAAGGACTAAACGATAAATTCTTCTTTATCGAATCTAAATAGTCCAAAGAACTTCATCATAGTAGAATTCATTACAGAAAGATGCATAAGAGTAATAAAAAGTTAGAAAATAATTTTATTTATTTATAATTTAAGTATATTTTATAACTCAATTCAACTATCTACAATATAGATGATTAGCTTTAGAATATAATTTCCAACATAAACCACTCAGAAAATTCTTTACTATGCATTTTTTTTCTGCCGCATACTTAGAGCATCGTATTTTACTCTTATGATCTTCTTGTGTTTGCTACATATACAAAAAATAAATTTAGATATAATTGAGTATTTTCTTCTAAGTATTATAAAATAAATAAGGCTGAGTGACTTATCTTATGTATGACTTAATGACATCATAGTTGAAGAGCATGTAGCGGTGCACCTTATCCTTTTCCTCAATGCTCAAATCAGTGAGTTAATATGAAGTAGAAAGTCCACCTGGCTGTAGAATGAACTCAATTACAGACTTAATTGGCTCATACTGATCATCCTGATTCTTCATTGTTTGATTACGATGTGTCTCAAGTTTATTTAAGTATATAGTACAAAAATCCATACAATTTTGATCCAAATAATCTTCTACTATGGATCCCTCTAGATGATTCATATTTCATACATAAGATTTTAATATTTGAATATTTCTCTAAATAGGATATATTCATCGACAGAATACTGGGCCTCCAAGTGCAACTTTTCCCGCATGGTACATGGTAAGATGTATTATAACTATAAAAAATGATGATGGAAATATCTTTCCATATCACATAATAAAGTTGTCATCCTTGCCTTCATTTCGTTTACATCTTTCTTAAGCAACCCTTTCGCATAAATATCTCTGTAAAAATTATAAAGATGAATAATGAACATTCTAATATTTTTTGATAACATGCGGTGAATAGCTATTGAAATCAACTCTGCATCAATACATGATAATCATGAGTGTTCAATCCTCTAAGTTTGACATCCTTACTATTCAGATGCTTTGATATATTGCTTGAGTACCAATCTGGGATCTTTACATTCTCTAACATATAAAGAAATGTAGACCATTCAGAGACATTCATAACATAGCATGCATGAGGAAGCCTCCACTGTTCTTCTCCGACTGGCTTCGAGTGGAATGATCTCTTAATATCTCATTCTTTCAAGTCAAATTAAAAATTCAAATCATCCTTGGTCTTATCCTTGATGTTCAAGATTGTTACCAATAGAAACTTGCATACATTCTTTTCAATATGCATTATACCTAAGCAGTGGCGCAATAAGTTTGTCTCTCAATATGGCAAGTCAAAGAAGATACTTTTTTCTTCAATTAAAGTATGTGGCATCTATCTTTGATCGATGCTTCCTCTTCTTACTATTAATCAAATCATCTTTCTCAAATTCAATACTAAGACCATCCAACTCTCTTAACACCTCACTTTCAGGCATCCAGTTAGGTGCTTCATCTTCTTCAATAGTGCCATCGAAGAAGCATGCATCCATTCTGTATAGATAATTTTGATGGAGAAAATGTTGATGCCCCATAAAGTTAAAGCTCCTCTGAAGTGTCAATCTTTTAGATCAGATATTTTTTTCATAAATTAGACACACTAGCTCACCTTTCGTACTCCAACTCGATATTAGGGTATAAGCTGAAAAATCATTTATTGTCCACAGAAGTGCTGCGCACATGGAGAATGACTCATTCATCAAAGCATCAAAAGTTGGAACATCTTTAATGCTCCACAACTATTTCAGCTCAGCAATAAGAGGCTGCAAATAGATATTAATATCATTACCTACCTTCATCGATCCAGGGATGAGCACTGTCATGAAAGCAAAGAATTTTTTTATACACTTTCATGGTGGGAGGTTGTAAATATGAATAAACACTATTCATATACTATGGACGGTATTCATGTTCTTGAATGAATTGAAATCATCGTATGATAAGCCCAACCTCACATTATGTATCTCTTGTATAAAATCAGAATGTATTTCATTAAACTTTTGCCATACCTCTCCATCGGCTGGATATCTTAATGCATCATCTTTTGTTTGGTTCTCTTCATGCTATCTCATGTCCTTCGATGTCCTTACCAACATAAATATTTTTTATAGTCTTAGAATTAAAGAAAAGTACCATATCAACTTTTAATGTACACAGGTCAATGTATCATTTTTATTCTATTTTTATCTTGATATACCATACCTTGTGCACTCATTTCGGTTGGCATCCCCCTTCCAATAGAGCATGCAATTATTGGGACATACATGTATCTTAGTATAAATAAAATCCAGCTATTCAATAATCTTTGATGCCTCATAATTATTCTTTGAGATTTATGCATTGTCTGGAAGAATATCCTCTAAAAGCTCTAGTATGCAGTTCACTCTATTATTACTGAACCCATTAAAGCATTTTGCATGATACAATCAGATTAAGAACTTAAGTTTTGCCATCTTTTCACATATGGGATACAATAGACTATTAGCGTTCTCCATCAACTTGCGGACCTTCTTCACATTCTCACTGTTTATCATTCCACCAACCATAGGATCAAGCCTGCACATAGATGCATCATCATTGTAGCCAACAAATAGAAAAATATCATGAATCATTTATTCCACTCTCTCATCATATTGATCACATCCTTGCGGCCTGCCCTCATCATATTAATCCCAATAAATTTCATAACTGAATTTAAAGTCATAAATGATAAGATGATCATTTACATCTTGATGAGATAGCCACGACCCATCCATATACTTTTTACAAGGACATTGTAAAAGTCCATGGTCTCCAAATTTTTTTATAGCAAAATCAAAAAAATTTTGAAGTCCAGCCTCATATTCTGACGAGAGCTTACTAAACTTCATCTACCACTTATCCATTATAAAAATAATGATACTGCAATTAAATCATGTATGGAACTTATATTATATACCAATGCATTGTAAACAAATCATGTGTGAAACTTACATTAAATATCACTTTTAGATATATAATAAATACATCTTATCATCAACTAATAGATAAAAATAGGTCCAATTTTATTCAGAAATTGTATTAATTCTATAGGTTCATTACAATAATCAAACAATATTTAAAAGCGATCGAAAAAATTTTGGTAGCATTTTTTCTTAGTTCTTCCATATAAGAAAAGCAAAAAAAAAATACTATCCAAAATTTCTTTTAAAACCTTTAGCATACTGTATGATTACTATAATTATCTATATAATTATTTATAATTTTTAAACTATCTAAATTAGATAATCAATTGATCATTGTATATAATTCTTTCATCCGTATAAAAATATATAAATGTAAGGATGTCGGAGCTTATGTACACTAATCAATTAACAGGTTTATCATTATGCAATGCAATAAATAAAAGTAACAAGATATAAACTTAAATTACATCCAGATCAAGAATCCATCAATGGGTGTTTTCAACTTACCAGTCGGCACAGTCCACGACATGATCCAAAACCCACTCATGGCACGGTCCAGAATCCACCAGTGGGGGTTCTCTTAACTGTGCCATGACATGGCCGAAAACCAACCAACAGAGGTTCTCTTAATGGCCAACATGGCCCATAGTCATTGTCACGGCCCAAAATCCATCGACAAGGGTTCTTTTAATGATCGGCATGGCCCACAACCGTCAGCACGGCCCAAAACCTATTGGTGGGGGTTCTTTTATTGGTCGGCACAGTCTAAAGTCGACACAGCATGGCCCAAGACCACTGCCAAGTCCAAAACCTACCGACAGGAGTTTTCTTATCTATCGGCATGACCTACGACCACCACCAAGTCCCAGCACCCATCAAGGAAGAAGGAGGAGGTGAGGGAGGTGGCAGGGCTGGTCAGAAAAGAAGGAGAAGACGAGGCTAGTCGAAGAAGAAAGAGGCAGGGCTGGCTGGGAAAGAAGGAGGTGGGGAAGGAGGCAGGACCGATCGAGAAAGAAGGAGGAGGTAGGGTCGGTCGGGGAAGAGAGAGGTGGGGCTGCCGGTGGGGCCAGTCGAAAAAGAAGGAGGAGGTGAGGCTGGTCTAGAAAGGAGGAGGTGGCACCGATTAGGAAAGAAAAAGGAGGGGCCGACCAATAGACTCCGTGGATGAGCACGTCAGCGACGACGGGCCGACAGCAAAAAGGATGGAGAGAGAGAGGGGGAGGAGGACCTCACCAATGATGGAAAGGAGAGAGAGAGAGAGAGAGAGAGGAAGAGAAAAAAATAAAAATGGAATGGGTTTGATTGAAAAAAATGATCTAATCTATGGCAGCAATTTTTAAACCATTGCCATAGGTTTATGACAGCGGTTACAAAATCGCTACTATAGTTTAATATCTTTTTTTCTTTAAATATAATATAATTCTAAAATTTAATATCTATTTTTATCATTTATTATCTAAATAATTATAATTAAAGTATTATCATAAAAGACTACCTTAATCTAATAGCCCTAGGTTTATCGATCAGTAAAATTCGATTTCGACGATTATGAATGATGGTATAATGATTTGATAGATGAAGAATATCGATGAATCAAATAATCTACAATGATGATCGTGGTGATATTTGTGACACACTATCAAAATTTTACTTCAATCGAATATCGTTATCATGGTCAATTTAGTATGGAATAATTTCGACCGTTAAATAAGAAATGAATGATCAAAGGACCAAACGACATCCGATTATGAGATAATTTTTTAAATAATGATCATGGCTACTACTTTAATCATTTTTATGGTGGTAATCATAAAATTCAAACCATGCATCTAAGAACAATCCAAAACTATATGTCGCTCGATACTATTCTTAAACTTCTTAAGTAATTATGCTTGTGCTTTTACAAGATTGAATAATTCATATAGAAATAATTTGAATTTTACGATCATCGCCATACAAAATGATTAAAATTATAGCAAAAATCATTTATCTAAAAAATCATCTCATAATCGAACGTCGTTTAATCTTTTGATCACTTATTTCTCATTTAACAGTCGAAATCATTTCGTGCTAAATTGATCATAATAACGAAATTCGATTGAAGTAAAACTTTGATAGTATGCTACAAACATCACCGAGATCATCATTGCAGATTTTTGAATCCATCGATGATCTTTATCTACCAGATCATCATACCGTCGTTCGTGATTGTTGAAATCAAATTTTACTGATCGATGAAGCTAGAACTATCGGATCGAGGTGGTCTTTTATGATGATACTCTAATGATAATTATTTAGATAATGAATAGTAAAGATAGATATTAAATTTTAGAATTATACTATATTTTAAAAAAAAATATGAAAAAAATATATAGCAGCGGTTATTGATAACTATTGCAATAGTTCAGATCTATAGCAGCGATTAGAAAAAACGCTATCATAGGAGATCTATAGCAGTGGTTATATATAACCACTGCCATAGATCTAACTTATAGCAGTAGTCATGTATAACTGCTATCATAGATCAGACTAATGATAATGGTCAAGTTTGACCATTACCATAGATGGAGATTATGGAAGCGGTTAAGTAATCGCTGCCATATGTGCATCCTATTATAGCGGTTTCTATAACTGCTTCTATAGATATCCTATGACAATGATTTTTTCTAACCATTGCTATAGATTAGACATATGGCAATAGTTCATTGTAATTGCTACCATAGATCCTATGGCTGTAGTTTTCAAGCCACTGCAATAGTAAGCATTGTCGTAGCCTCATTCTGTAGTAGTGTGGGTATGGATTGATCTTTCACATTAAGGAATGATTCATTTTTTTCGTAATATACACTATTAGATTGTGCAATAGCCTTTATGAAATCTATGCAAGCAGACAAAAGGAAAGTTCGGACTACTTTGATATCTATGCAAGTTATGATCTAAGGTTGCTATCATGAAAAATTCAATCAATTTTCAATTGATGAAAAGTTGTTGTCTACTAAAAAAATTCGTAGACTTTTAAGCATGTTGAACGCAATACTTTGATGAAGTGCTATTTTTTCCCAGAATAGTTCTTGACTTTTAAGCATGTTGAATGCGATGCTTTGGCCTTCTTCATAGCTAATCTTACAAGTTGCTATTGCATTGTTATTATATTTGTTTGTTCAATGGCAACAAGAGGAAGCATGTCATCTAGTAGAAAAGTATTTGGATAAAGATAGAAGATAGAGAAAAAATCTTTAAATGGATTAAAGTTCTTTTAGCATATTAGGAGGTCTTCTCGACTCTAATTTTAATTTGTTGGAAGCCATTTGCTACCCCTTGATCATTATTTTGTGAATCTTACAAGAATAATACAAAAGAAAAAGACTACAATAGATACCAGAAATGTTGCCTCTTTCAGTAGATATAGGTTAATCTTTCATATTAAAGAATGATTCATCTTTTTTTCATAATATGTACCATTAGATCATGCAATAGCCTTAATGAAATCTATACAAGCAAATGAAAGAAAAGTTCAAACTATTTTGAAATCCGCATGAGATGTGATCCAATGATTCCTATATCATGAAAAATTTAAAAAATTAACCGTTCTTTCGTGCCAAAGATATAATCCAACTCCGTTTGGCCATTAAACATACTAGAATAAGACATAATAGTCATATATCTGTCGTGTCATATATATTGTAATAAGCAAGAGGGGAGCCTATTATTAAGTCAAATAAGGTGACATTACAAATGAATTCATCTTTGGACTTACTCTATAGCACTAACATAATTATAACTCCACTACCGACTTACAGGGCTTCCCTTAGATGATCTTTGCACATGTCATTTATTTAGGATCAAAATTAGGAAGAATTTAACGTAGACAAGTGTCAAAATCCTGACCAAGAAGTCACTTCTAGGAGATTTCTTTTATATATATATATATATATATATATATATATATATATATATATAATCATTGTTTACGCATCGTAGCATGGTACTGTTTATGTTACTAACATGATTTAGGAGTCTATCAGTGATCACTTGAAGCAGGTTTGGGGAGTTTTTATTTCCGTTTTTTTCCTCCCAAAGTCCTAGAAGGGCTCGATTGAGAAGGGAAGGGGCTACATTTTGTTTATTCAATGAGATCCTGACCGGCCAAGGCTATTCTAAGGTGTTTTTCTTAGGCAATATATATTTATATATATATATATATATATATATATCTGTCCCATATTTTCTTCTCTCCTTTTTTTTTTTCCTCTCTCTCTTTCACTCATATATTTTAATTTTCTTCTTCTTTATATTTGTGCTGGCTCTTCAATCTGCTTTTTCTTTCATCATTTGCAACATAAAAAATCTTTTTACTTTAAGTTTTGCAGATAATTCATTCTTAAAACTTCTACTCATATTTAAGACCATGAAAATTATTCTAATTTCTTCTTTATTGTTCACAAGTTATCAATTTCCTCACAAAATTTCAGTTTTATGCATCCCATCTGTAGTGTTATATGAATTCTCCATTTAGAGTCAAAAACTAATTGTCTAATAGGAACTCATATACAATTATCCAAAACACATCTACTCCCAAATAAGTGTAAATTAATCTACTTGCTCTTTTTTTTTTGGGGGGTTACAGGTACAACTAAAAATGAGAAAATTGAGCACCCATAATATGGGCTCTGATGAGAGTAGAAACATGATCAGGAAGAGAAAAAGTAGAGGAGAACGCCAAGTTTTTCAAAAGATGAGCTAATCTACCTATAGGTTAGTTGGCCTCTCTAAAGGTATAAGAGATGATAAAGCAATCCAAGTTTGAAGCCCAATCAACAATATCAAGCAGTAGAGGGTGAATTGGCTGGTGAGGCATTGCAATATTGCTATGCTCCATGTAATTGGCAATCCAACAAACTACCATTAAGGAGTCGCTTTCAAGGAAAATCCTTTTGAATCTAAACTGTTGAACAGCAATGGAAAGGCCATGCCAAGCAACTTATAATTCAGCTTTCAGAATAGACATAGCATGGGACATTGCAGACCTAGCAAAAAAAACAACTCTCATGTTGTCTCTGATAAGATAATCCAAGTCAACCGAATTTTCAGATCAAGAAGCATCAAAATTTATTTTCACTATGTTGTAGGGTGGGGGTACCTAGGATACTAACTTTGAAGAAGATGTTTTCGAGCTCATGGAGCTATCGATACCCCAAGACTGCCACATAGTGATTTCATTGGCATTCCAAGCTGTTTGAATGTATTCTTCGGTATGGCATTGAGTTGAAGTAAAAACTTTGATAGAATCATAGTGGGTGCCTTGAAAGAGGTGTGCATTTCTTGAGTTCCAGATACTCCATGCAGTATAGCAAATAAGGCTATTATCATAATCTACGCTACCTCGAAGCGAAGTGAACTTAATGAGCTATTGCACCGAGTTAAATGCTAGGATCTGATGGTATCTCTTTCTCATCTCACTCCAAACTTGTGACACTTGGGGACAAGTAAATAAACAATGTTCCATGTCTTCTATGCTCATATTATAAAGCTCACAAATGCCAGCCTATTATTGAATGAGCCCTCTGGAAAGAAGAAGAGCTTTACATGGGAAACAATACCAGCATACTTTCCACCAGAAGACTCTAACTCTAGGAGCAATTTTTAGATGCCATATCTAGTTAAGAGTCTGATTTGGATAAATGTCATGGCTGTGTATAGTTTATGAATTCATAATGTCAACATATACATCTTTCACCTTAAGTTTACAATATGCCGACTTACAGGTAGTGTTTGGTTGCCTTATTCCAGATGGAATAAGGATATATTCCAGGAATTTCTCCCAAATAGGCAACTATTCCATGGTGGGCCATCTTGGTTTAGCAATTCCAGTCAACCCATGGTAATTCTAGAATACCAATTCCATGGGGGACCATAGAATTGGTAATTCTTGATCTTGTTATTCCCCGCCCCTGAGGGGTATTCAATGTCATTTGATAAAAATCAGATAGAATGGTGAAATAATCTTTTTACCTCTTCATCTTCATGCCGCGGCTGCCACTCATACCCTCTCACCTTTTCGATCGCTTGATCTCCTCCACAGACCTCCTCTCCATCCCCTTCGCCACTTCAGTGTCCTCCATCAATCAACTTGCTTTTCAAGGCCACCGATCACCACTGCACTCGCCTCACACCCTCTCGATCTCTCTACAAGTAGTCTTCTTCTCGTGCGCACGATTGTCTTTCCTTTCGCAGTGGCTAAGGTAATTTTAACTTGGTAGCCCTTTTATTCTATAGCTGGATACATTTTGATGGGATTTTATTGTTTTATGGTGTCCTCTGTGGATGCTGCCTGATGTTTGTGAATATTATCTGTGAATGATACCTATGAATGTTGGTTTTTATAGTGTCTGCCTGATTTCATTGCTTTGTGGTGTCCTCTGTAGATGCTGCTTGATATTGGTTTTAATGCTATCAGTGAATATTGTCTTATGTCTGTGGATTATCCTCTTTAATCCATGAAGTTTTTATTTTTTTGTTATTAATTCCTTCTTGATTTTGAAATTTTGTGCTATTTATCTATTTTCTATCTATATTAAGTTTTATATTATTTTCTTGTCTTATGTTTTGGCAATGATGATGGGCTGCCTTATGATTAAGCATGACTAGAAGATAAGTGTTTAACTATATAAGCAATTTTTATATCTTATAGCCACGATGCTTCGCTGACTTCTATTCCCAAATATCTTGAACCATCTTCCAATATATTTTATATTTGACTATCCTTTCATTCTGCAGCTGGATATATTTTGATGAAATTTTGTTGCTTTGTGGTATCCTCTGTAGATATTGTCTTATGTCTATGAATGATACCTATGAATATTGTCTCATGTCTGTGGATTATCCTTTTTAATCTATGATTTTTTTTTTATTTTTAATTTCTTCTTGACTTTAAAATTTTATGCTATTTATATATTTTCTATCTATATTAAATTTTATATTATTTTTTTTTATATTATGTTTTGACAATGATGATGGGCTGCCTTATGATTGAGCATGGCTGGGATACAAGTATTTAACTCGTAGGTAGTTTTTACATCTTATAGCCGCGATGCTCTACTGACTTCAATTTTTAAATATCTTAAGCCACCTTCCAATATATTTTGTATTTATTTTCTTCTTTCTATATAATGATTTATAATATTTTTTATGGCCTTTTATCTTTGCCATATTTTGGCTTCTTGCAATTGATTGTCTCAATGTTTACATGCATATAGCTAAAATGTCGAGAGCCCATACAATCGATGATTCTGAACATACAAGGGCAGGATCATCCCATAGGAGGGCATCGAATTGGACCGATGCCGTTGATCTAGTCATACTTGGCATGATGAGGCAAGAAAGTGACCAAGGCAATTGTCAAAATGGTACCTTCATCCAAGAAACATGAAAAAAGATGAAAAATACGTTTAATGAGCAAACTAAGAAGACCTTCATGTTCATCGCTATTGTGGTTCTCCTACGTACTCTATGTATTGGGTTGTTCTTTTCTCTTTATCTATGTAATGGTGGCATCCTAACAGCTTCATCTTATTTGTTTTTCATCCCAAGAAATGTTGTAAGCTTATACATGACTATTTTGTTTTCTTTAATATGATGAGCAGCTATTTCTTACCAAAAAAAAAAAAAGAAATGTAAATTCTTAGGTCAAGGGCATTCTTAGATTTTTAGAAAAAATCATCATCTATTCCTCATAGAATAGAGGCTTATTTCCATGTCAACCAAACAGGGGTTGGAATAATACTGCATTAATTGCATTGGAATAAAGATGGAATACTTGGTTTTCAACCAAATAGAAATCTGGAATAACAAGAGTGAATAGCTATTCATCAGAAATTCATATCCCTATTCCAGGAATAAAATTTGGGTGTCCAAACAGTACCATAAGAAACAAGGATATCCTCACATTATTGCTGAGGGATGGGAGTGGCCATGATTGTAGCTACAAACTCTTGTGAAAACAACTGGTTCACCAAATTTATATTCCAAGTTCTATTCAAATCGATAAGCTGAGACACCATCCAATTCTCATTACATAGGTTAATATTTATTTGCACCACACTGCGACATAAGGGTATGTTACTTAGCCAAGGATCCTTTAACATATTAATATTTCTACCATTACCGATTAGCCACTTGAAGGAATCTTTAATCCACTTTGCAGCACAACAAATGGATCTTCATAATTAAGAAGTTTCTCTTCTATAATGATAATCATCCCAGATTCCAAAGGCATACTTATCCTGTGCAAAACTAAGTTAGTTACAACCTTCCCCATACAAGCCTTTCTACACCTCCTAATAGAATGTATGCCCAGACCATCCTTATCTTTATCCATATAAGTAGTGTTCCAGGAGATCAGATGCACCTTCCTAGAGCCAATGTCATGCCCCCATGGAAATGCCTTGAAAATTTTCTACAACTCATTAAGCACAACCATAGGAATAGACACATTAGTTATGAGATAAATATAACTTGAATTGAGAACAGCTTGAAGTAAAGTTATACGGCCAGCTTGTGATAAAGGTTTCCACTTCCAAGCATCAAGCTTCTTATGGATACTATCAAATAGCCGATTAAAATCCTGATGTTTTAGTCTAGAGCCAGATAGAGGCACCACCAAGTAATTCCAAACCCCCTGCTTCAGTGAAACACTATAGATTTCAAGGATTTGCTACTTGACCCTCATGTCAATTTTTGGATTGAACTGAATCTATAATTTTTGCGCATTAATTCGTTGTCCAAACTGAGTATAGTACCTTTGGCTATAAGAACTAAATCATCCGCGAACATCAGATGAGTGAAACTAGGACCATACTATCTTGGTTGATAATCGTAAAAAGATCCAACATGGACCAGCTCATTTAAGAATCTAGATAGCATATCAAAACAAAGAATAAAAAGGAATGGAGACTGCGAACATTCTTGTCTTAGACCCATAAAGAAAGAAAACCAGCTTGATGAAGCTCCATTGATAATGATAGAAAAAGTGGGGCTTTGAATGTAGCACTTAGTGTTGCTCATAAATTACAACTTTCTGCACTTATTATTCATAGATTCTATCCGATTGCCTCATATGGTATCTTATGGTCCACAAGTGATAGGCTTGTGTGGCCTGAATAATCCTCATGGGCTAGAGCCCAACCGCAGCCTAAAATTGGGCTTGGAGGGAAGGTGCTTGACGATGGTAGCCCAATCACTTATGAAGGAGATGAGAAAAGTAAGGATGGGACTTGAGGAGAGTCGGGAAGAAGCGGAGTTTAAAGGGCTGGAATAGAGGGGGAATATGATCAGATATGGTTTTAGGTTTTTTTATGAACTTTGGAAGTAGCTATTTTAAATAATTTACATATTTGTTGCCTTATATTATTTATATTTAACTCTAGGGTAGAACTTGATTTGAACTAAAGGTTTTCTATAGCTGACAAGCTAAGCAAAAATAAATCTGAATTTAAATAGCCTAACTTTAACACCAATTTCATATAACAATCCTGGATTTCATCTAAAAAGACTAGTCAAAAGTTATTATTTAATTTTTTAAAATTTATATAAGTATTCAAGATCTTTTTGATAATTGATATGGGATTAATTATATGCATGTGTAGGTTTCTCCATACTTTTTTCATTTAAGTCCTAACATCTTTGTTAGAATTATAGGCTAAATCCAGTTAACATGAATCACAAACACTATGATTGGTCAACGATCAATCTAAAAATATTTCATACTATGATTATCCCTAATTACATATGGACTATGAGCCAAGACCACTTTGATACTATTTCTATCAATACAAGCCTATCCAAAAAAAACCAGCAAGAAATTAGAATTTAAATTTATTAATCCTAATATATTCCTACACGAGTTCTCATGTTTCGCACCTATGTAGACAATTTTTAACTCTCATTGAAATGAGTGTCAAAAAGGAGCCATGGTGTCCAATGCTATAAGATTTGGCCTAATAAGTGCAATAGCAATATTTTTAAATAATAATAATAATAATAATAATATGAACAAGAGGTAGCAGAATGACATCCCCAAGTGCAATAGTGGTTTAAGGGTTGGCACTTTGTGTGGGAAAAAAAAAAAAATCTAATAGTTCCTAAATTGATTCAAAATTATTTTTTAGTCCTCAAATTTTTTAGATTGAATATAACCTTCCTAAACTATTAAAAAATTATTTTTAAATTCCTACCATCTATTTAAGCCGTCCACTGTCCATAAAATGATAGAACTGCGACAGCAGCTGTGGGGGATGCGCAGCGGTACTAGAGGAAAGGCGGTCGAGGGGATGCGAAGGGGAGGGGAGCATGGCCAGGGATCAGTGCTAGAGGCGCGATGGGCGGGGCGCCGTGGGGGAAGGGGAGTATGGAGCAACGGCACTGACGGGGGGTGTTAGGGATGGGGTCAGGGGCGCATGGAGGGGAGGGGAGCATAGCTGGAGGTAGTGTTGGATGTGTGATGGGCAGGGGGGCGGGGGAAAAGAGGCGGGGGCCATGGGAGAGGGGAGTACAGAGCAGCGATGCCGGTGGGGGGATGGGGTGAGGGGCACGTGAAGGGGAGGGGAGCGCAGCCAGGGGGTGGTGACAGACGTGCGACGGGTGGAAGCCCACGAGGGAAGGAGATTATGGAGTAGCGATATCGATGGGGGTGGGAGGCGGTCAGGGGCACCTGGAGGGGACGTGAGTGCGATAGAGGAGTGGTGTTGGACGCACGATGGGTGGGGGCCGGAGGTGTAGTGCGGAGCAGCAGCGCCAAAGGTGGTGGGAGGTGGCATGTGAGGGAAGGAGAAGGAAGAAAATAAAGAAGAAAAAAAAAATAAAATAATAATAATAATAATAATAATAATAGTCATCAATAAATTGTAATACATAAATAAACCTAACCGATTTGTCAATAA
>QRFJ01000056.1:2625417-2651463 GCA_006176705.1 Cocos nucifera
TTTCATACATGATTTAATTACAGTATCATCATTTTAAAATGAATAAGAGATTGATGAAGTTTAGTAGGCTCTCACCAGAATATGAGGCTGGACTTCAAAAATTTTTGATTTTACTATAGAAAAATTTAGAAATCATGGACTAATCCAATATCTTTGTAAAAAGTATATGGATGGATCGTGGTTATCTCATCAAGATGTAAATGATCACTTCACTATTTATGGCTTTAAAGCTAGTTATAAAATTTGTTAGAACCAATATGGTGAGAGCAAGCCACAAGGAGGCGATCAATATGATGAAAGAGAGAAACAAATGGTTCATGATATTTTTCTATTTATTGGCCATAATGACGGTGCACCTACGTCCATGTTTGATCCTATGATTGGTGGAATGATAAATAATGAGGATGTAGAGATGGTCCATAAGTTGATGGAGGATGCTAATGTTCCGTTGTATCTCGAATATAAAAAGATGGCGAAGCTGGAGTTCTTAATTCGATTGTATCATGCAAAATGCTTTAATAGATTCAATAATAATGGAGTAAACCGCATACTAGAGTTTTTGGAGGACATTCTTTCGGACGATGCATAAATTTTAAAGAATAATTATAAGGCATCAAAAATTATTGAACAGCTAGGCTTTACTTATACCAAGATACATGCATATCCCAATGATTGCATGCTCTATTGAAAGGAGGATGTCAACCAAAATGAGTGCATGAGGTATGATGTGTCAAGATGAAAATAGAATAAAGACGGTACATCAACTCATGTACCTCAAAAGTTGATGTGGTACTTTTTTTTGATTTTGAGACTACAAAAATTATTTATGTCAGCGAAGACATCGAAGAACATGAGATGGTATGAAGAAGACCAAACAAAAGATAATGCATTGAGGCATCCAGTCGATGGAGAGGCATGGTAGAACTTTAATGAATTATATCCTGACTTCGCACATGAGATACGTAACGTGAGGTTAGGCTTGTTGTACGATGGTTTCAATCCATTCAAGCATATGAATTCGTCCATAATGTATGGCCAGTATTTATTCATGTTTACAATCTTCCACCATGGATGTATATGAAAAAATTCTTTGCTTTCATGATAGTGCTCATCCCTAGACCGATGGAGGTAAGTAATAACATTGATGTTTATTTGCAGCTTCTTATTATTGAGCTAAAATAGTTATGGAATATTCAAGATGTTCTAACTTTTGATGCTTTGCTGAATGAGTCATTCTTCCTACGCACAATGCTTTTATGGACAATAAATAATTTTCTAGCCGATGCTCTAATATTGGTTTGGAGCACCAAAGATGAGCTAGCATGCTCGATTTATGGGAAAAATATTCAATCTAGAAGGTTGACACATCGAAGGAGCTTTAGCTATATGGGATATTAACATTTTCTCCGTTGAAACCATCCATATAGAAGGGATGTACGCTCCTTCGATGGCATTGTTGAAGAAGATGAGGCATCTAGTCGGATGTCTGAAAGTGATGTACTGAGAGAGTTGGATGATCTCAATGTTGAATTTAAAAAAAATGATTCGATTGGTGGTAAGAAGAGGAAGCATCGATCAAAGAAAAATGACACACACTATAATTGAAAGAAAAAGAGCATCTTTTTGACTTGCCATATTGGAAGACAAACTTATTGCGCCACTGCTTAGATGTAATTTATATTGAAAAGAATATGTGCGAGCTCCTATTGCCAACAATCTTGAATATCAAAGATAAGACTAAGGATGACTTGAATTTTTGATTTGACTTAAAAAAATGGGATATTAAGAGATCACTCCATCTAGAGCCGGTAGGAGAATAACAGTGGAAGCTCCCTCATGCATGTTATGTTATGAATGCCTCTAAACGGTCCATATTTTTTCATATATTGGAGAACATAAAGATCTCAGATGGATACTCAAGCAATATATCAAAGTGTGTGAATAGTAAGAATGTCAAACTTGGAAGATTGAAGACACATGATTATCATGTGATGATGCAGAAATTGATTCTAATAGCTATTCATCGCATGTTATCAAAAAATGTCAGAATGACTGTTATTCATCTTTGCAATTTTTATAGAGATATTTGTGCAAAGAGGTTGCTTAAGAAAGACATAAAAAAATGAAGACAAGGATGGTGACTATATTATGTGATCTGAAAAAGATATTTTTACCATCATTTTTTATGGTTATGATGCATCTCACTGTGCACCTTACGGGAGAAATTGCACTTAGAGTCCAATATTCTGTCGATGGATTAAGGTAACTCCAATTTGGACTAAGGTAACTCCAAATTGCTGCAGCATGAGGAGCCACAAATCCATGTCGATAAATGAACTTGCAAAAGTAATGAATAAACTCCAGAATTTCCCCATTTTTAATCATTCTGATCCCCCCTCCGATTGGTTCTTGTGAGCTCATTCTTTTGCAATTCCTAAAATAATCCTGATTTACCTCCAGATTTTAGGGTACGGACTACTAAGCTCATATCAGGTCGAGTTAAGTCGGATCATTAAGCATGAGGCCCCATGAATTTTTTAAAATGGATCAGATCGTCATGGGTCAAGCTGACCCATTTGCAGCCTTAGCTTTAAGCTGTGCTGCTCTTTGGATTGCAAGTCTGAAAATGCTCTAATAGAATTTAGGTGCTGAGAATAAAAGGCTCGATCAAATAAATGTGGTCGCAGGAAGAGAGTGGATATAGCAGGGTTTGTGTATGAAAGACATGTTCAAAATTCACGCTCAAGGTAAGAATGTCAAAATCTGAAAGGAGGAGATTCTTACAAGCCTAATTTTGTACCCATTGATTGCATCAAGCACTGTTTTTAACATAGTTGTTTAATATTACAATGCCAAACAATCTCATTAAGTTTATCGGATGCACAACACTACCGAATCATCTCTACATGCAGCTCCTCCTCATAAATGACTCAACCTTGAGCTTTATTTACGTATACATGGTAATGTCTCCATTTAGAAGACCCATTTGCAACTGATAATATCAAGACAGGAGAACTTGTAGCTTGCATTTCCTCCCATAACTTGATCTGTTTACAAGTCATGCATTATAAGAAACATGAAACATATGAGATACTGGTTGAATCAAACAGCAGTTACACGATGCATCCCCCCACCTTTCGTGTTTGTTGATAACCATCTTGCCTGGTTGAATCTTCCACCATGGATGTATATGAAAAAATTCTTTGCTTTCATGATAGTGCTCATCCCTAGACCGATGGAGGTAGGTAATAATATTGATGTTTATTTGCAGCTTCTTATTATCGAACTGAAATAGTTATGGAATATTCAAGATGTTCCAACTTTTGATGCTTTGCTGAATGTGTCATTCTTCCTACGCACAATGCTTTTATGGACAATAAATGATTTTCTAGCCCATGCTCTAATATCGGGTTGGAGCACCAAAGATGAGCTAGCATGCTCGATTTGTGGGAAAAATATTCGATCTAGAAGGTTGACACATCGAAGGAGCTTTAGCTATATGGGATATTGACATTTTCTCCGTTGAAACCATCCATATAGAAGAGATGTACGCTCCTTCGATGGCACTGTTGAAGAAGATGAGGCATCTAGTCGGATGTCTGAAAGTGATGTACTGAGAGAGCTGGATGATCTCAATGTTGAATTTAAAAAAAATGATTCGATTGGTGGTAAGAAAAGAAAGCATCGATCAAAGAAAAATGACACACTTTAATTGAAAGAAAAATAGCATCTTTTTTGACTTGCCATATTGGAAGATAAACTTATTGCGCCACTGCTTAGATGTAATTTATATTGAAAAGAATATGTGCGAGCTCCTATTGCCAACAATCTTGAATATCAAAGATAAGACCAAGGATGACTTGAATTTTCGATTTGACTTAAAAAAATGGGATATTAAGAGATCACTCCATCTAGAGCCGGTAGGAGAATAACAGTGGAAGCTCCCTCATGCATGTTATGTTATGAATGCCTCTAAACGGTCCATATTTTTTCATATATTGGAGAACATAAAGATCTCAGATGGATACTCAAGCAATATATCAAAGTGTGTGAATAGTAAGAATGTCAAACTTGGAAGATTGAAGACACATGATTATCATGTGATGATGCAGAAATTGATCCTAATAGCTATTCATCGCATGTTACCAAAAAAATGTCAGAATGACTGTTATTCATCTTTACAATTTTTATAGAGATATTTGTGCAAAGAGGTTGCTTAAGAAAGACATAAAGAAAATGAAGACAACGACGGTGACTATATTATATGATCCGAAAAAGATATTTTTACCATCATTTTTTATGGTTATGATGCATCTCACTGTGCACCTTATGGGAGAAATTGCACTTAGAGGTCCAATATTCTGTCGATGGATGTATTCTACTGAGAGGAATATTCAAACTCTGAAATCTTATATAAAAAATATGAATCGCCTGAAGGGATCCATAGTAGAAGGTTATTTAGATTAAGAGTGTATGAATTTTTATACCATATACTTAAACAAGCTTGAGACATGTCATAATTGGTTAATGAAGAATCAGGATGATCAGTATGAGCCAATTAAGCCTACATTTGAGTCAATTCCATAGTCAGATAGATTTTTCACTTCATACTGCTTCATTGATTTAAGCATTGAGGAAAGGAATAAAGCGCACCTCTATGTACTCTTCAATTATGATATCATTGAGCTGTATATAAGATAAGTCACTCAGCCTTATTTATTTTATAATAATTTTAAAAAATATTTAATTATATATAAATTTATTTTTTGTGCATGCAGTAAACACAAGGAGGTCATAAGAGTAAAATATGATGCTCTAAATATGTAGGAGAAAGAAAAAATACACAGCAAAGAATTTTTTGAATGGTTCAAAGATCATGTAAGCGATTATATATTCTTGTCTTGTGCAATTTATTTAAACATATTTACTAATTAGATGTCATCTCCTTAATTAGGTGTAGAGATTACCACTTGATGATATAAGCCTTGAAGTGCATGCTCTTTCAATGGATCCTAATCGTACCGTGCGTGAGTATAAATAGCTCATCATTAATGGCTATATATAGGTTTAATATTCACAGCAGGTTCGTAAACATGGCAATACAAAATAGTGGTATGATGTTGAGTGTCACCACTGGATGTTATGCTAGCTCGAGGGATTCACAGTCTCGTATGAAGGATTTGAACTATTATGGCATGATGGAGAAGATAGTCATCTTGGACTATTATTCTAAAAAGAGGATTACATTAATAAAGTATGATTGGTATGACATCTTGTCACAGTCAGGGATGAAGACCAATGAGTATGATTTTACTCTCGTTAACATGCAATGTCATCTCCGCACTGAAGAACCGTATATACTTGCCTCTCAAGCTAGTCAAGTCTTCCACATTGATGATCGCTTGGAGCCTCAATGAAGTGTTATTGTGAGGATGGTGCCTAGGCATATTTTTGATGATATTGAAGATGATGATGATGTTGGACCATGCATGCAAAGTGTTCCTTTAGGACAAAACTTATCTGATACTGTCAAGGTTCCAGATATATTTGTTAGGAATGATGGTAATGTCTATATTATAGATGCTACTAGATAACGACTTTAATATTCTGGTATAAATATTAGAGTCTATTTATTGATGCTATACTAATATTATTATTTAACATATTATATTGGTTAATATTCATTAACGCTGCATGTCCCGATGGCATCGAAATGCCATCTAGCTTTCACCCCCACCTCTCGATGGACTATGCGAAGCTCCGCATCTAAATCACAGTCGGAGTTTACTCCATCCACCTTCGCATCGACTGCCCACGGACCATCGACATCTACTTTACTGCCGGCATCTACTCCACCGACTGGCATCTATTCCATCAGAATCTGAGCCTCCATCATTAGCCACATCTTTGATACATGTTATGATACTCGACTGGTATTTGAGTGTATATTTTTATTATATTATTTATTTATTTATTTTTATATAGTATTTATATACTTATATATTTGCATAACATATTTTCATTGTAGGTACATCATCTAGTAGAATATTTTGCGGTTCCACACGCATACCGCATGTGTAGAACTGCCAACATTAGGTGATAGTGCAGTATGATGCAGATGGAATGCCAGTAGGAAAGACCGCATGGGAGATGCATTTTTTTTTTTGAAGTGCTTGTGAGGCGGTCCGACATCATTCCGGTGTTGCCCATAGACTGACGTTTGATGGATGCTAGTGTCAGGGATCGAATATAAGAGAAGATATGGGTAAATATATCTTAATTATATTTATGTATTTGATATATTTATACTTTGATTAGAATAATTTGGTAACTGATTTTTGATAACTTTTGTGCAGAGGAGGTACGACTTTTTAAATCACGAGAGAACTCGAGATATTCGATTGAAGAAGATTAGAGAGTTGTACCGAAACTACAAGATCAAGCTTCATAGAGGATGGCTCAAGCACCGATGAGACACTCTAGAGGAGCTTGTTCCTTGGATACAGGATTGTCCCCCGAGTCAGTGGGAGGGGATGGTTAGACATTGGAGGAGCCAAAAATTTGAGATAAAATTTTTAACTTTTAAATTTTTTAATATGCTTAAAATTATATTTAAATATTATTTAAATATTTATTATTTATTTAAATATTTGTTAGGCTACCTTCCATCAGAATCGAAAGAATCGGACAGTTCAGGAATACACGCACACTCTAGGCCATGAGTCTATAGTCAATCGTGTGCATAGAAAGATAATAAATTTTAAATCTTTATTTATAAATTAAATTAATATTATATATATATATATTTAATAAGTCAATCCATTATTATAGCTGACAAGAAAGGGGGTGATGCTCAGCCATAGCGAGATCTTTCGATGTAGCTGTACGAACAAGAAGGACAGATTGATGAACACCACGATCGAAAGAATTTTTATAAGTAATAAATATATTAGTATATATGATCAGTATTATAGCATTTTTTATAAAATTTTATTTGAATTTATAATTACAGGAGTAATTAGATGCGCTCGCAAGCGAGGGCTGGACATCTCTGACCTCCATGATTATCTATTTCAGATCTTGGGGCCTAAGCATTCTAGGAGGATCTGATGTAGGCCCGAACATACGTGACGAGCTACTAGTCTGAGATGAGCGTCTCTTCACATGCTTCCGGTATCGTTAGTTGAGAGCAACTTGAGGAGACGTTGGCATGGGTAGATCAGGCTACGGCGTGGGTTGCTCATGTTGAGAAGCGCACATCTCATTTGGAGGGCATCCTAAGCGTTATGCTGATGAGGCTTAGCTCATTTTGGAGCAGACTTCGCAGGCCTTGAGGATATGTTGGCCGATGTTATAGCTCCAGCTCCTACAGCTCCAGCCTCTCTAGCTCATCTCCTCCAGCTCGTGCTTTATCTCCCGATGATGACGATGATGATGTAGATTTAAAAAACTTTTGATATATTTCTTTTTAAAAAATATTCTAATAAATTTTATTCGATAATAAAATTAGAGCATTTCAGAAATATTCTTATGTTTATAATATTTACTTATATTTTTTGTTATGTTATATATGTTTTTGCATTTATCAGGTAAAATATATAAAAAATTAAAATTTTTATATTTTTTATTATTCAAAAGTTATGATAGTGGTTTCAAAATCGCTGCCATAGACGTGCCAAGTAAGGCCGTAAATCATGTGCCAACTGTTATATTAGACCTATGGTAGCAATATAAAAATCGCTGTCATGGCTCAGGTCTATGGCAGTGGTTCGAAAATCGTTGCCATAGCTCAGGCCTATGGCAACGATTTGAAAATCGCTGTCATAAGTCATGTATGGTAGCGGTTCTTATAATCACTGCCATAGATCTACGGCGACAGCGGTAGTGACAGCGGTTAGAGAACCGTTGCCATAGGCTATGACAGCAATTTATTAGACTATGACAGTGGTTACGAACCACAACCATAGCCCTATTCTATAGTAGTGCGAGTGACGATCAGAGTCGAGAGAGCAACTGGCGATAGGTACAATCTCTAATTTTAAAAAAAAAGAAACACTCCCTAATCTCCTTTTTTTTTTTTTTTTTTTTTTATCTTGCTTGCAGCCATTGATCATCGGACAAGGCCGATTATGGTCGCCGATGATTGCCCCTTCGGCCTCAAAGGTCGTCGGCAGGGAGGGAGGTCTTACTAGCTCGAAAACAAGAGCTGGACCGCTATGAGAGGTAGAAGAAGACTCCGATTTAAAATTTTCTTTTAAATAGGGGATCCCAATTATGAATTCCAAGCACTCTATGAACCTTCTCCACCCCCATCCAATTCTGCTCATAATCTCATGAGTACCCTGCCCTCTCTTGCTCGTTCCAAATTCCTTGGCACTCGGATCCCGACTCCCTTCTTTCCCCGAGTTGTGCTCCCCGATCGTCCCCGTGCTGCATTGCATTGCGCACACCTCAATGACGACGGCCACTATACCGATGTTGTACGACGTGCTTGGGATCACCACCGGGGGCTATCGATTGGGAAATCAAGGCAGCATATTGATGGTTGGCGCGGGAGTGCCACCCGAACGTGGTGGTGGTTGATCGAAAGGGGGCATCAGCTGACGAGTTCATGCGGATCCATGCCGCTTACGCCCCACTTTTCGATCCGAAGAAGCACGCTGACTATGACCGTAGGTTGGTAGCGGCGATGGTGACGGCTATCCGCCAGTAGCAGTGGTCGCTGCGCGGCTCGCGGCCGTTCTTGCCATCTGATTCGAGCCCTTTGGTGGCATCCTCTTTCTCCAGCTTCCATCGCCAGACGTAGGAGATGGACTAGTGTTGGTAGAAAATGTCTGGCTAGTCTGAAGGCAGAGCGATTCGATTCGATTGGCGGATCGGTCAAGTTTATATATGTATTATTAAGAAATTTGGGCTTGCTAGAGCTGTCGGATGAGATCTCCGGCTTACAATTTATTGACAAATCGGTTAGGTTTATTTATGTATTACAATTTATTGATGACTATTATTATTATTATTATTATTATTATTTTATTTTTTTTTTCTTCTTTATTTTCTTCCTTCTCCTTCCCTCACATGCCACCTCCCACCACCTTTGGCGCTGCTGCTCCGCACTACACCTCCGGCCCCCACCCATCGTGCGTCCAACACCACTCCTCTATCGCACTCACGTCCCCTCCAGGTGCCCCTGACCGCCTCCCACCCCCATCGATATCGCTACTCCATAATCTCCTTCCCTCGTGGGCTTCCACCCGTCGCACGTCTGTCACCACCCCCTGGCTGCGCTCCCCTCCCCTTCACGTGCCCCTCACCCCATCCCCCCACCGGCATCGCTGCTCTGTACTCCCCTCTCCCATGGCCCCCGCCTCTTTTCCCCCCGCCCCCTGCCCATCACACATCCAACACTACCTCCAGCTATGCTCCCCTCCCCTCCATGCGCCCCTGACCCCATCCCTAACACCCCCCGTCAGTGCCGTTGCTCCATACTCCCCTTCCCCCACGGCGCCCCGCCCATCGCGCCTCTAGCACTGATCCCTGGCCATGCTCCCCTCCCCTTCGCATCCCCTCGACCGCCTTTCCTCTAGTACCGCTGCGCATCCCCCACAGCTGCTGTCGCAGTTCTATCATTTTATGGACAGTGGACGGCTTAAATAGATGGTAGGAATTTAAAAATAATTTTTTAATAGTTTAGGAAGGTTATATTCAATCTAAAAAATTTGAGGACTAAAAAATAATTTTGAATCAATTTAGGAACTATTAGATTTTTTTTTTTTTCCCACACAAAGTGCCAACCCTTAAACCACTATTGCACTTGGGGATGTCATTCTGCTACCTCTTGTTCATATTATTATTATTATTATTATTATTTAAAAATATTGCTATTGCACTTATTACTTATTAGGCCAAATCTTATAGCATTGGACACCATGGCTCCTTTTTGACACTCATTTCAATGAGAGTTAAAAATTGTCTACATAGGTGCGAAACATGAGAACTCGTGTAGGAATATATTAGGATTAATAAATTTAAATTCTAATTTCTTGCTGGTTTTTTTTGGATAGGCTTGTATTGATAGAAATAGTATCAAAGTGGTCTTGGCTCATAGTCCATATGTAATTAGGGATAATCATAGTATGAAATATTTTTAGATTGATCGTTGACCAATCATAGTGTTTGTGATTCATGTTAACTGGATTTAGCCTATAATTCTAACAAAGATGTTAGGACTTAAATGAAAAAAGTATGGAGAAACCTACACATGCATATAATTAATCCCATATCAATTATCAAAAAGATCTTGAATACTTATATAAATTTTAAAAAATTAAATAATAACTTTTGACTAGTCTTTTTAGATGAAATCCAGGATTGTTATATGAAATTGGTGTTAAAGTTAGGCTATTTAAATTCAGATTTATTTTTGCTTAGCTTGTCAGCTATAGAAAACCTTTAGTTCAAATCAAGTTCTACCCTAGAGTTAAATATAAATAATATAAGGCAACAAATATGTAAATTATTTAAAATAGCTACTTCCAAAGTTCATAAAAAAACCTAAAACCATATCTGATCATATTCCCCCTCTATTCCAGCCCTTTAAACTCCGCTTCTTCCCGACTCTCCTCAAGTCCCATCCTTACTTTTCTCATCTCCTTCATAAGTGATTGGGCTACCATCGTCAAGCACCTTCCCTCCAAGCCCAATTTTAGGCTGCGGTTGGGCTCTAGCCCATGAGGATTATTCAGGCCACACAAGCCTATCACTTGTGGACCATAAGATACCATATGAGGCAATCGGATAGAATCTATGAATAATAAGTGCAGAAAGTTGTAATTTATGAGCAACACTAAGTGCTACATTCAAAGCCCCACTTTTTCTATCATTATCAATGGAGCTTCATCAAGCTGGTTTTCTTTCTTTATGGGTCTAAGACAAGAATGTTCGCAGTCTCCATTCCTTTTTATTCTTTGTTTTGATATGCTATCTAGATTCTTAAATGAGCTGGTCCATGTTGGATCTTTTTACGATTATCAACCAAGATAGTATGGTCCTAGTTTCACTCATCTGATGTTCGCGGATGATTTAGTTCTTATAGCCAAAGGTACTATACTCAGTTTGGACAACGAATTAATGCGCAAAAATTATAGATTCAGTTCAATCCAAAAATTGACATGAGGGTCAAGTAGCAAATCCTTGAAATCTATAGTGTTTCACTGAAGCAGGGGGTTTGGAATTACTTGGTGGTGCCTCTATCTGGCTCTAGACTAAAACATCAGGATTTTAATCGGCTATTTGATAGTATCCATAAGAAGCTTGATGCTTGGAAGTGGAAACCTTTATCACAAGCTGGCCGTATAACTTTACTTCAAGCTGTTCTCAATTCAAGTTATATTTATCTCATAACTAATGTGTCTATTCCTATGGTTGTGCTTAATGAGTTGTAGAAAATTTTCAAGGCATTTCCATGGGGGCATGACATTGGCTCTAGGAAGGTGCATCTGATCTCCTGGAACACTACTTATATGGATAAAGATAAGGATGGTCTGGGCATACATTCTATTAGGAGGTGTAGAAAGGCTTGTATGGGGAAGGTTGTAACTAACTTAGTTTTGCACAGGATAAGTATGCCTTTGGAATCTGGGATGATTATCATTATAGAAGAGAAACTTCTTAATTATGAAGATCCATTTGTTGTGCTGCAAAGTGGATTAAAGATTCCTTCAAGTGGCTAATCGGTAATGGTAGAAATATTAATATGTTAAAGGATCCTTGGCTAAGTAACATACCCTTATGTCGCAGTGTGGTGCAAATAAATATTAACCTATGTAATGAGAATTGGATGGTGTCTCAGCTTATCGATTTGAATAGAACTTGGAATATAAATTTGGTGAACCAGTTGTTTTCACAAGAGTTTGTAGCTACAATCATGGCCACTCCCATCCCTCAGCAATAATGTGAGGATATCCTTGTTTCTTATGGTACTGTTTGGACACCCAAATTTTATTCCTGGAATAGGGATATGAATTTCTGATGAATAGCTATTCACTCTTGTTATTCCAGATTTCTCTATTTAAGTTAATTCCTGAATGCTACTGCTGATTTTTTCTATATTTTTTGGTATCTTCATCTAATTAGTTTCTCCAAAAAAGTCTTGAGTCTTATTTTTCTTAATTTTTTGAAGGTTTTTTCAACTTAGTTTGATCCATATGTTTGTTGAAGGATCCTGATCAACTTGTTCCGAGTTTGACTCATCTAGCACCGATGGATCCATCCTGTAAGGATCTCGAACTTGTAGAAGTGTCACAACCTCTATTCATTCCTAGTACCATCTCCTGTAGACTTTGGCATGAAGACCTCTCTTTGATTAAGATCCAGATCAAAATCTCTTCTAAATATGAGCTCGAACTTCCTGATCCTAGCGATCGAGCCTGCTCTCCTCCTCCAGGCCAAACTTGTTAGTATGTTGAAACCCTCCGTGCAAGACTCTGACTATCCATACCTTCTTTCATAGTCAATCTATTTAAGTTCTTAAACATTTTATTTGCCGCTATGGCGCCAAACTCACTTAGGTTCATCATAGGATTTCTTTTTTTCTGCATTATGGCCGATGTCCGACCTACCATTTTTCTGTTTCATAATTTTTTCACCTTCAAACACCATCCCATCACTAAAGATTGGTGGTATGTCTCTTCCCAGTTCGGTAAGAAGGGGTTGTTTAAGGGCATCCCTTCTTCGATTCACAACTGAAAGAAATTTTTTTTTTTATTTTGTGTCCTTCCTTAGAACTAGAATTTCCTTCTTGAGGAAAAATAAGGGATTCAACCCATCGACCTCCCAGGCTTGAAAACGAAGATCGGGACTCGACCGACAAACTAAAGAACTACCTAGCTCCCCTAATTTCCAAACTCCTGGATGATCAGACCTTATTTAACCTTGGTCTCAGTCCTCTTTGTTGGAAAATATGTAGGGTTTCATGTATGAATTTCAAAATATTTTTGAAAAATAACGCAGCAGAACATGTAGATTAAACCATTTAATCTATAAATGCATGTAATCTAATTATTAAATCCTATATTTAGAATCTATAACATATCATAATGTATTCTAAATATGAAAATAAAAAGATTTGGTATTGATCAAATCAATATCCTAGATCTAGAATGATTCTAGATCTGAAACCTAGATCACATCTAGGTGAGAGAAGAGATCAAATCTCTTATCTTGCTCGGGTCGAGAACTCTATGATTTATTTTTGTTGTTGTCTTTGGAGCTGCACATGCATCCGGCCTCTATAGTTGATCCACACTAGGCTGCAATAAAATTGGAAGGTTCATCGAATGAAAATCCGCTCGAAGTGCTAGGTTCTCGTGGATCCCTCTAGATGGTTAATTTAAATTTTATTCTTTGGATCTCTTGGATACTCCAAGAGATGAATAATATGAGGAGGATTAAGAAAAAAGCCCAACCCTTGGATCTTCCTAAAATAAAAAATCAAAATATATGAGAAAGGGCCCTAAGAGAAGATAAATCTTCTCTTTTAGGACATCAACGATTGATGTCCTGAAAATATCTTTATGCTAGGATAAGGAGAGACCTTCTCCCCTAGTCTTTTTTCATATTTTTAGATCTTTTTTCTTCTATTTTTTTTATAGAAAAATCTCATAAAAATATGGAGAAGAAGGATTCTCAAAGAAATCTTAAGAGATGACCTTCTCTTTTCCTTCTCTCATCGGGACATAATCAGATCATGTCCAAAAAAGATAACTATGCCCCAACACTTTGGAGCACAGATCCCCACACCCTCTTCATCTCTCTCATCAAATTTTTATCATATAAAAATCATAAAGAATAAATAAAGAAGGATTAGAAATAAATCTCTAAGAGAAAATAATTTTTCTCTTACCTTTCTCTCTTCAAGACATCAACAATTGATGGCTTAATGAGGTCTCTCCTTCATGAAACTTGGCGTCCAAAGTCTCCCATGGCTCCTCCTACTTTTCTTATATTTTTTCATAATTTTTTCAGATTTTATATGTCCTAAACCTAATAGGAGGCATTCTCTCTTTTATGTATGGAAGACTAGGTCAAAACCTAGTCTTAAAAGGAGACCAAGGAGGAGTTTTAGGAGGCATCCAAGTGTTGGATGCCTCCTCCCTTATTTTTTGAGTGTGAAGATCAGAAAACCACATGAAAAACCAAAGGAAATAAGTACACAAAAGAAAAATAGGCATGAAAAAAAAATTTCATAAGAAAAGAAGGTGTTTTGGAGAATTGGGACTCTTTCAAAAGAAAACAAACCAAACCACTTACCAAATTTGATCAAATCAAATTTTAATTAAACTCTTTAGATATTTGGTGCATGGAGAAGCTCTTACTTGTGTGGGGAACATCACCTAAGGATCCAAAAATAAAATATGGATGTTGACTTTTATTGGCACAAGGAAGGAGTGAGAGTCCCAGTTGAACTGGGACTCTTCTTATTTGCCTAGGTTAAAACTATTTTGAATCTTATTCAAACCAAATTAAATGCAACCTAATTATGAGTGATCCTAGTCTAACTAGGAATCTAATTAAGTTAGGTTTAAATCATATTTAAATTTAATTTAAATTCTAACTCAATTAGGAATTAGGTGCACTCAAATCTTAGTCCAACTAGGAATTATTTTTTCTTGCAATTGACTTATCCAATAAATTAATTAAACTGAATCTAATTAAGTCTAAAATAATTTTAATTAATTAATTTAATTAGACTTAATCTCAGTCAAAATTTTCAATCAAATTGAGCCAATTAACAATCAAATTACTAATCGATCCTCTTGGAATGCTTACATTGAAGGAACCAGATCTTGGATTTTAGGGCTAGATCTTGAAACTTTCTCTAGATTAGTAGCAAAAGACTCAAAATTAATTTAATTAATTATAAATATCAGATAATTTCTAGATATAAGATCATATTATATGATTATTGTAGAGAATTTAAATCTAAAATCAAAAATAAACAAGAAGAAAAGATTGATCACATCAATCTAGATCTACACTATATCCCATGCATGTATGAAAAAACCAATAGATCGGATCTATTACCTGAGTGAGTTAGATGTTATAACTTACTGATCTAGGCTATAGGATGAAGTTGCAAGCTGTACACACGTCTAGCCTCTAGGAGTCATCCACATGAGCCCACGATCATGATAAAAAATTTAGATACTAAAAATTAGCATAGTATGCTAGTACTATGCTGATCTTTCTTCAATGGTTGATCAGATGCCTCCTTTCTTCTAGATTGGACTCTTCCAAAGAGAAGAAGGAGGAGAAGAGATTTTAGATGTGAGACACTCTTAGAAAACTCAAGAAAGAAGAAAGAAAAGAGATGAACATAGCAACCCTAGAAGAAGACCCTCTTCTTCTTCTCTATGCTCTCACCTAGATACTTAGTTTTGTGTCTATTGAATCTCAACTTTCAGAGGTTCTCTCTACCTGATTTTTACACACCTCAAAGAATTCTCAAAGATATATAACCCATGAAAAATTTTAAGCCAAAATTCATTCAAAATATATAGGAAAAGAAGAGTCCTCATCAAGGTCAAATACTAGACAAGCAAAGGTCAAACATGGCAAGTCAAGGGGTGCCCAACTCTTGGGCGCCCCCTCCATAATTTTTGGCATGTACCGGTAAGGAAAGGTGCACAAGAAAAGGTGTTTCTTATGTGAAATAAGAGAGAAATTAATTAGGAGAGGGGGCAGCACCTTTTGGAAAGAGTTTGGGTTTGTTAGGATTCTATCTCATAAAATCCAATATCAAAACAAACTCCTTCTTTGACTTGGTCTTCTATCCAATTACCATATGAGAAAGAGAGAGAGAGAGAGAGGGCATACATGAAGATTAGGAAGAAAAGGATTTTTCATGAAAAATACCAAAAGAATAGGCATGGAGAGTGTCGGGAATAAGGTGGCGCAAGGAGAAATCCTAGTCTTACTAGAATTCTATCTATGACTTGGTCAAAGTGGTTTCTTAAACCAAATTAAACCAAAACCAACTCAATAAAATTAAATTAGGTTCTAACCCAATTAATAGTTTAATTAATTTTGATTTAATTTTCTAATCAAATTAGAAAATTGGATTAACCTAAGTCCTAGTTAGGCTAGGACTAGTTTTTCCTTGCACTTGACTTATCCAATAAGTCAATTGGACTTGATCCAATCAAGTCCAAACTACATCTAATTAAATCATATTTAATTAAACTTAATCTCAGTCCCTTGGCATAATCAAATTAGGCCAATTAGCAATCGAATTGCTAATCAATCCTCCTGCAATACTTGCACTAGGTTAAGCATCAATCGTATTGATCGTTTAACCCTAGAACGATTTTCAACCATTGATCAACCATCCAATTAGATCGTGAGCTCTAATGTGTGTAACCTCATAGATCTGAACCTAAGCTAGTAGCATAGAAATAAATTTCTATACCAATTGAAGTGACCATCTAGCAATGATATCCAATGGTCGGATAGGTCGAATGTGTAGAACACCATCCTTAGAATCCATATGGATATAGTTTTCATATAATTCATCCCATTGACCAAAATGCTCATAGGATACCACAGAGTTCAACTATCAACTCTGATAAGATTGTCTACATTATATTTCAAAATATCAAATCCATCTGATGGATTATCCTAGCCAAGATTTTGCTATATTGAAATACAGTGATACATTCTTCTCCAACTCTTGGAGTGGTCATTTCCATCTTTATCATATACAGACTTTGCAAGTACTTGACTATGCCCAGAAGCCTTCCATTACTGAATTAGAAATTCAGTTG
The DNA here is from genome assembly GCA_006176705.1 of Cocos nucifera. Taxonomy (NCBI): domain Eukaryota; kingdom Viridiplantae; phylum Streptophyta; class Magnoliopsida; order Arecales; family Arecaceae; genus Cocos; species Cocos nucifera. The sequence continues at coordinate 2,642,238 of QRFJ01000056.1, forward strand.
GTTCAGTACTAAAGTAGTGAATTGCTTGCAAGTCACTAAGGTGATCTTTGGTCGAAGGGACACATATACCTATATCCCATCAGAGACATCCTCGACAGCAAAATGCTTTGAAGTTGGTCACATTCAATGATGATGTATCCAAACATCTCATCTATATGCCATACCAGTATCTCCACACTTCTTGGTTAAGAGGACAACCAACTTATATGGTATACAGCGACCTATGCTCGATAGATGCTGTCATCCTATTTAACAGCCTATCATTTGGTCGTGAACTGATTTAAGGACTAATCGATAAATCCTCTCTTTATCGAAACTAAATAGTCCTAAGGACTTCATCACAAAAATAGAGTTTGTTAGAAGATGAAGACTTATGATGAAAAACATGCCAAAGTATTTTATTTATCAATGATCTATTACATATAGAAAGTAGCTCAACTGTTAACAGGCTAACGATTGGCATTTGGAACATAATTTTTAACAACTCTCACTTGTCTTAAAGCCACTCGGCACATTATCTAATACCCATCTTTGACTTATGGTTGACGAACTCCTTGATTACCAGGGCTTTGGTGAAGGGGTTGGCTAGGTTCTTCTTTCTGTCGATCTTTTGAAGGTCAATGTCATCACGATCCACGATCTCACGGACTAGATGAAAGCAGCGTAGAATATGCTTTGTCTACTGGTGTGCCTTTGGTTTCTTTGCTTAAGCTATGTCACCAGTGCTGTCACAGTAGAGCAGGATTGGACCATTAATGGAGGATGTTACTTCGAGCTCGGTGATGAACTTCCTCAGCTACACAGCTTTCTTTGCTGCATCTGATGCAGCCATATACTCTGCTTCACGAACAGAGTCTGCTACTATATGCTGCTTGAAATTTTTTCAGTAGATGGCTCCACCATTTATAGTAAAGATATATCTCGACATACTTCTACTATCATTATGATCAGATTGAAAGTTGAAGTCTGTAAACCCCATAAATTTTAGATCTGACTCACATAAACCAATCATTGGTCCTTAGTATTTCTAAAATACTTAAGGATGGTTTTAACCATTTTTCAGTGATTTTCTCTAGGATCAGACTGATATCACTCTATTTAGGAGTTGTCAGATAATCCTTCTTAAAGAGTGGAATTTTTTAAACTATCGAGAGATAGCCCTTTTTGGAATTCTCTATGCTGAACCTGAAGGAACCAGATCTAGGGTTTCACGGGTAGATCTTGAAATTTTTTTAAAATCTTACAGCGGAAGACTTAAATAAATCTAAAATTTATTTAAGTAATCATGTAAACACCTAGATCTTAGATTTATTACATGATCAAGGAAAGATATTAAATCAAAAATTAAAATTAAATAAGAAAGAAAAAAGATTGATCAAATCAACCTAGATCTACACTACATCAAATGCAGGTATGAAGTTTATAGATCAGATCTATTATCTGAGCAAGTTTAGATATTCTAACTTGCTAATCCAGGCTTGAAAAAGAAGTCATGAGCTGCACACATGCCCAACCTCTAGGAGTCATCCACACGAGCCTACGATCTCTTATCTAAAGTCCGATGCAGGAAATCAGCACAGCATGCTAGTACTGTGCTGATCCTTCTTCGACGGTCGATTCGATGTTCTCTTCTTCAAAATTTAGACTCTTCAAAATATGAAAAGAAAGATGAGAGTTTGCTAATTTAAGACTCTCTCAAAAAAACTCAAAAGAAAGGAGGAGAGATTGAAAATAAAACAGCCCTAGAAGAAGACCCTCTTCTTCTTCTCTTTTCTCTCATCTAGATATCTAGTTTGGTGCCTATGGAACCCCCATGCCCAAGGACCCTCTTCCTCTGATTTTCACAAGCCTCAAACCTCTCCTAAAGCTCTATATTTCACAAAAAAATTAGAATAAAATTCATCCAACAAATAGGAAAAAGGAAGAGTCCAAGTTAGGTCAAATTCCTAGACTAGGAATATCCAAACATAGGAAGTTGTTGGGGCACCAAAATTTTGGGCGCCTCCTCCATAATTTTTGGTGTGGACCAGCAAGGGAGGGCACACAAAAAAGGATATTATTTTCATAGAATAAGAGAAAAATTAATTAAAAGAGGGGGCAACACTCAAGGAAAGATGTTTTGGTCAACAAAGATTCTATCTCATAGAATCTTAAGCAAAACCAAATTTTCCTTTGACTTGGTCTTCCACCTAACTTCCAAATATGACTTGGAGGGAGAGAGGGGGTGTGAAAATTAGAAAGAAAGAGATTTTCCATGAAAAATACCTAAAAATTTGATATGGGGGGCGTTGGGACCAAGGTGGCATAAGGAGATAGGGAGTCCTAGTCACACTAGGACTCCTATTTTGACTTGGTCAAACAAGATCTTTTAACCAAATAAAATTAAGATTAAACCAATCTAATTAAATAAAACCCTAATTTATTTAAGAACTTAATTAAATTAAATTAAATTAGATTTAATTTTAATTTATTTTTTAATTAAGTTAAAAAATTAGGTTAATTCGAGTCCTAGTTAGACTAGGACTAGTTCTTCCTTGCACTTGGCTTATCCAATAAACTAATTGAACTTGATCCAATCAAGTCCAAACCAAATCTAATTAAATCATATTTAATTAAACTTAATCTTAGCCTATTGGATTAATTAAATTAAATTAGTTAATAATCCAACTGTTAATCGATCATCCTACAACACTTGCACTAGGTTAAACACCAATCGTATTGATTGTTTAACCCTAGAATGATTCTTAATCATTGATCAACCATCCGATCAGATCGTAAGCTCTAATATGTGTGACCTAATAGGTTCGAACCTAATTTGATAGCATAGAAATAAATTTTTATACTAATTAAAGTGACCATCTAGCAATGATACCCGACGGTCAAATAGATCGAAGGTGTAGAACACCATCCTTAGAACCCATGCGGATATAGTTTCCATATAATTCATCCCCTTGACCATAATGCTCATAGGACACATCAGAGTTCAACTGTCAACTCTAATCAGGTTGTCCACATTGTATTTCAAAATACCAAATCCATCTGATGGATTACTCTGGCCAAGATTTTGCTATATTTAAATACAGTGATACATTCTTCTCCAACTCTTGGAGTGGTCAATTCCATCTTGATCACACTCCAACTTCGCAAGTACATGACTATGCCCAAAAGCCTTCCATTATTGAATTAGAAATTCAGTTAGTCCGATACTAAAGCATAGTGAGTTGCTTGTAGATCATTGAGGTGATCTCAGGTCTAAGAGATACTTATACTTATATCCCATCAAAGATATTCTCGATAGTAGAATGCTCTAGAGTTGGTCATGTTTAATGACGATGTACCCATACATCTCACCTGTATGTCATACCAATATCTCCACACACTTTGGTTAAGAGGATAATCAATCTATATGGCATATAGCGACCTATGCTCGATAGATGCTGTTGTCCTAATTAACAGACTATCATTTGATCATGAACAAATTTAAGGACTAATTGATAAATCCTCTCTTTTTTGAATCTAAATAGTCCTAAGGACTTCATCACAATAATGGAGTTCATTAGAAGATGTAAACTTATGATGAAAAAATATATCAAAATATTTTTTATTTATTAATAAATTAATTATAATATCTCAACTATCAATAGGCTGACGATTGACTTTGGGACATAATTTTCAATAACTCCCACTTGTTCTAAAGCCACTCGACGTAGTATCTAATACCCATCTTCAGCTTATGGTTGTTGAACTCCTTAATTGCCAAGGCTTTAGTCAAGGGGTCAGCTAGGTTCTCCTTTCTATCAATCTTCTGAAGGTCGACGTCACCATGATCCACGATCTCATGGATCAAATGGAAGTGGCATAGAATATGCTTTGTTCGCTGGTGTTCCTTTGATTTTTTTGCTTGAGCTATAGCGCTAGTGCTGTCATAGTAGAGCAGGACTGGACCATCAATGGAGGATGCTACTCCGAGCTCGATGATGAACTTCCTCAGCCACACAGCTTTCTTTGCTGCATCTGATGCTACCATGTACTTTGCTTCACAAACAGAGTCAGTCACTGTATGCTGCTTGAAATTTTTTCAATAAATGGCTTCACCATTTAGAGTAAAGATATATTCTGATACACTTTTACTATCATCATGATCAGATTGAAAGCTAGAGTCTGTAAATCCCACAAGCTTCAGATCTGACTCACCATAAATCAACCATTGGTTCTTAGTATTTTTCAAATACTTAAGGATGTTTTAACCACCTTTCAGTGATTTTCTTCAAGATCAGACTGGTATCGACTCACTACTCCTAGTGAGTATGTCATGTCTGATCTCGTACATATCCTTGCATACATAATAGACTCCACTACCGAAGCATATGAAATTCTACTCATACGCTCTCTCCCTTTAGGAGTTGTCGGACAATCCTTCTTAAAGAGAGAAATTCTTTGGCCTATCGAAAGATAGCCATTTTTGGAATTCTCTATGCTGAACCTTTTTAGCACAGTTTCTATGTACGTGGATTGGGACATACCAAGTATTCTTTTAGATCTATCCCTATAGATCTTCATCCCTAGGATGTAGGATGCTTCACCCAAGTCTTTCATGAAGAATTATGATGACAATTAGACTTTTATTCCTTATAGTATGGGGATGTCATTTTCAATTAAGAGAATATCGTCCACGTACAAAATAAGGAATACCACTGCTGGACCATTTGCCCATTTGTAAATGCAGGATCTTCTCCATTCTTAATGAAGCCATACAATTTGATCACTTTATCAAAACATATGTTCCAAGTTTGAGATGCTTACTTCAATCCATAAATAGATCTCTGAAGCCTGCACACCTTAGACTCATCTGTGGATGTGAACCCCTTAGGTTGTATCATATGCACCTCTTCGGTCAGCTCTCTAATTAGGAAAGCTATCTTTACATCCATTTGCTAGATCTCATAGTCCAGGTGGGTAGTTATTGTAAGCATTATTCGAATGAATTTGAGCATTACCACTGGAAAGAATGTCTCATCATAGTCAATACCATAACGTTGATGATACCCCTTGGTAACCAGATGAGCTTTATAGGTCTCCACCTTTCCATCTACGTCCCTCTTCCTTTTGAAGATCCATTTACACCCAATGAAGTTTAACCCCTTTAGGTAGGTCAACTAATGTCCATACATCATTGACCTTCATGGAATCTATTTTGGATCTCATGGCTTCTAGCCATTTCTCAAAGTCGGATCTCTGCATCGCATCCATATAAGTGATCGGATCCTCATCGTTCTCATCGAGTTTGATGGGATCACCATCCTGGACCAAGAATCCATAGTATCTATCCGGATGGTGGTATACTCTACTGGATCACCTTAATGGTGTGGGTTCACTAGGCTTCGAATCTGATCTGATCAAATTTGACTTAGATTTAACATTCTATGTCGGACTTTCTACCTATTGAACTTCATCAAGTTCAACTTTAGAGGCAACAGTTCTTTCATCAAGAAACTTTTTTTTCAAAAAGGTTGTCCTAAAGCTGACGAACATCTTTTATTCATCAGCATGGTAGAAATAGTAACCTTTGGTCTCTTTTGGATATCCTATGAATGTACACTTGTTAGATCTAGGACCAAGTTTGTCTGTAACTAATTGTTTGACATAAGCCGGGCACCCCTAAATCCTAAGGTGTGAAAGTGCTGGCTTACGCCCTGTCAATATCTCATATGGGATTTTAACTACAGGCTTACTTGGAACCCTATTTAATAGATAACAAGCCGATTCGAGTGCATATCCTCAGAAGGATATCAACAAGCTGGCAAATCCCATCATGGATCGGATCATGTCTAATAAAGTATGATTCCTTCTTTTAAACACACCATTATGTTGTGGTATTTCAGGAGGAGTCCATTGGAAAAGAATTTTATTCTCTCCTAGATATGTGAGAAACTCATTAGAAAGATATTCTCCTCCTCGGTCAGATCGAAGAGTTTTAATACTCTTTCAAGTTTGTTTTTCTACTTCACTTCAAAATCGTTTGAACATTTCAAAAGAATCCAAGTTATGTTTCATTAGATAGACATATCCATATCTGGATAGATCATTTGTAAAAGTGATGAAGTAGACATATTCACCTCTGGCACTTATGCTCATTGGTCCACATACATCAGTATGTACTAGACCTAAGAGCTCATTGGGTCTCTCATCTTTTTTAGTAAAAGATGACTTGGTCATTTTACCAAGAAGACATGACTCACAGCTTGGAGGTGATTCACAATTATTAACTTCGAAGATTTCCTCTAGAGTCAATCTATTTATCCTATTCTTATTTATATGACCTAGTGATAGGAATGCGATGTTATCGTTAAGACACCATGTTTATCAATTTAATTTGACTTCCTAAAATAATTAAAAATACGTAGATAGCAATGAGTCAGATCGAATCCATAGGAAAGGTAGTATTTTTAAATTTAAAATCTTTGATTTTATAAAAGAAAAAAGAAAAGAAGAGAGTTTTGAAATCAAAAAGTGAAATTGGAAAATTAAAAGTAAAAATTACAAGATGTAGAAATTTAAACTTGGTACTAAGATCTACTAGTTAGATCTTAGCATCTAGTTGCAATAAAATAAAAAATAATAATTAAAGTATAAAAATTAAATTATAATAAAAATAAAGAGCATGAAATTAAAGTGCAAAAAAAATAAAATTTTTTTTAATTAAAATTTTATAATTTAAATACATGAAATTTAAAAGAAAATAAAATAGCGTGATCTCTAATCTTGGATTGCCATTGACAGAAAGATGGTGTAGAAGCCCAGCTCTTCTTCTCAGCATTCGTTGCTTTGAAGCAGCCATTAACCCATAGCCTGGCTTCCTCCTATACCAAAGCTTCATCTTGATCAGATCTCTTGATTTCTAGAGCCTTGAGGTCTTTTTTATAGAGCTAGAAGGATTGTAGAGTTTTCTTCTAGGCAATGTGGGACTAAGGAGCTCTTTGATCATCAAAATAAGAAGAAATTTGAGTGAAAATTAGATTAAAAAGAATCTTAGATGAATTCTGTTGCTCTAGATAAAATTTGGCCATCAATAGGAATCCAATGGATCAAAAATCTTCAAAATTGGATGCGTATCGGCCCAGATCAGGTCAAATTAAATTTTGGCAATCCGATTGCATTAATCAAGAGAAAATCTAGCCATCGAATCAAGTTCTAGATGTTTTAATCAAGTCAAAAGCTTCCTAGACTGTCGGATCTTCATCGGCTGATTTTTTGGCCATCAGATCGCGTCAGATCGCTGAGCACTATTCGAATCAAAGAAGGATTTATCGTAGGTCATCGAATCTCCACCAGATCGAACACAGGCCATTAGATCATATAATTACTATAGCTATGGATTGCGTGGACCGATTGCATTGTACACTGCAACCAATCAGCGCCTCCTATCATCGAGTGAAAAGTCCAAAATGCCCTGTGAGCCACGATAGATTTTCTGTGAACCTTTAAGGGTCTAGGTCCACCACGTGTTGCTCCGTGATTCATCGATTTTTGCTGAGCTGGCGGTGAAAGGAATATGCCCTCAAATCAATCAATTTTTGGGCTATTCTTTATCTTTCAAACTCATATAATGGCATTTTAAAATAAATAAAGGCATTATTTCATTATATGTAGTGTCTTATTATTTATTTAAGATTATGATGAATCCCATAAATTAAGGCTTTGGTTTTAGGATTATGATGAGATCATAACAGTGAGATCTAAAATCTTAAAATCCTAATTTAAACATTCCTCATCGATGGAACATTGAGTTGGGGATCAATGTTTTTGGTAAGACTAGCACATCATTTGTATGCTCAATTGAGAGGGTGATTGATCTTACAATCATTTGTGTATGACACTAATACAAAGATGTGGGTGCTCATTAGAGAATGAGTTCACTGAATTGATCCAAGTTGACAATATCTAATGGAGTCTTATCTACATGTCAATAGATGGTTCTCATAGTGGAATTATACAGATAATCCTTTGACCTAAAACTACCATAGAATCTTATATATATGAATCCATATTTTGGTTCATACTCATTCATGACTCAGTCATGTACGGGATGATCTGGATATGGTAGATTATATATGAAGATTATGAGTAGGTTAACATGGAATCGATCACTCCTAGTAAGAGAAAATAGCATCCTACCTGCTTCAAATAAATGATGATTCAGAAAGACATTGATCAAAGCATGATGAAAATTAGAAATGATTTCTAATATTTCATTAAATGAATCATCATCATAAGATTGAAAGAAAAATGAATATGATATTGGGATTAGCATATTTCCATACCCAGAGTCATATTCAGGATGTAGGGAGATCGAAGGATCTAGTTGCATGGTAATTTTCACTGAAGGATATTTTTGATATTTTCATCAAAATTTTACATCTTCTGAGAAGTCACGATACGTTGCTAGATGTCAATCATGTCTTGTGGGTTCGATCAAATTAATCATTAAATTAGAAAGTGTTCTAAATTAAGTCAAAATGGGTTAGCTAGTTTTGACCTAAATCGATTTAGTTGAGTTCTAACCTGATTAGGTCAACTCACAGCCAGATCCACTGTTGGCTAGATGTGGAACCCAATGGATCACACATAAAGAGAATTAATTAAGGATCTAATTAGATTAGTCCATGTTTGCAAGATGAACATGCTAGCACATGTAGCAAACCCTAGCACCTAGATTTGAATTGGATTCGAATCTACTTCTGATTTGGGCTAATTAAGGTCCGATTTAAGCCAAATATGATTTGGTCCTGAATTGGATTACCTAGACTAATTGGGCTTTAGTTAGGGCACCACATATCAGAATCCCATGCATCGGAGAGTTTCTCTCTTGCGCGTGGGAAGTCTTTCATGCGCAAAGTATTTTTGGCGCATGGGATTTAGTTGGCGCCCACCTTCTTTGACTTTTTCCATTTGTTATGTCGTGTAAATTTTTCAAATAGGCATGGACATCAGATATGGGGCATAGAGGAGTCCTTCTATAGATGAAATACTCCATTATTGTTTTGAGAAGGAACTCTTTGTTGCCTAGGAATACTTGCCGCCCAAGACTCCTTGCCGCCCTCTTATCCTTGACACCTCTTGGACCAAGTCAAAGTCCCTTGGGACTTTGACTATTCAAAGTTCATCTCCATATCTTCTTGTTGAACAGGTGTCCCATTTTAAAGCCAATTGGATGGCCTTTTTATCT
>QRFJ01000056.1:2652463-2782394 GCA_006176705.1 Cocos nucifera
ATCGCCTTTAGTCACCATTCCAGCACCCATTGAATCAAACTTAACTCCTAATACAAAAACTCCATTCATGAGCATTTTAGAAGAACAAATAGGAGAAATTCTTAATAAACATGGGTCTGAGAATGGAGTCATAAATTATATCCCTAAAATTAATAGTGAATATATCAATAATGGGATTATAAATCAACTTTCTGAGATTGGCAATCCAAAACCATTAAAATTTGTCAATCCAATATTCGACATAGGACAATAAGCTACATTATGTCTGGCTGAAGATGGTAAACTTAGCACTTGTTGGAAGACAACCCAATATTTAGTTTTTATCTAATTTATCTTTTTAGTTTATTTTTTTTTAGGATAATTTGAATAAATTGGAGGGAGAGCTAAAATTTTCAAAGACATGTGCTGGACCAAAAATATATTGATTAGGTGTATTCTTCCTTGTTCTTTATTACACCCTTTATTTTTTTTCTCCATTGAGGACAATGTCGATTAAGTTGGGGGGAGAGAAAAATAAAAATTTTAAAATTTTAAATCCTCAAAAAAGTTAGTATTTAGTATTTAGACACCTGATTATACTTAATAATCGAATTAAACTAAGCATTTTTAAAAGAAAATTGATGCACAGATTAGAGAATCTATGAGATATTAAGGAATCAAGTATTAAGAAAATTTAATAAAGAGTTAAGTCTAGAACATAAAAAGTTTTTTCTTGAAGCATTTCTAATTATTTCTATTAGCATCAAAGAAAAGTCTACTTTTTATAGGCTTGTGTAGGATAACTATACATTTTTTCATATAAAAATTTATTTTAATAAAATAATTTTTAAGTACTTCTCACTGAGTAACCGGGCCTCTTTGCCTAAGCAAGCATTGAATTTTGCGTCAAAAGATGGGAAGGGCAAAGAAGTTCGTTGTAAAGCTAGTCTTAACTCGTAGCTTATTTGATTCGAGCTAGTAAGCCCGAGGGATATTCTATACCTAGTGCCCTAAAGCCAACTGGTTTGAAAGTCATTGGCCCAAGACTCGCTACATGGATCAAATAGAAAGCTTAAAGGGTTAAGACACTTAATAGTGGTACAATATTTAAAAAAAAAAAACATTGGTTCCCCACCGAGTAACTGGGTCCCGTTGCCTAAGTAAGCAATGATATTCGCATAAAAAAGTTGGCAATATGAAAATAAAAATTAATAAATAAAGGACGGAAGTAGCAATACACCTATCTATATGAAAGTTTAGACAAATCAGAGATAAAGATAGGATAATTTAGAAAAAGTTCTGAAAAATTTAATATTTTTTACTTAATTTTTCTATTGATAAGTATTAATACCCCAATGATATGTCTCATTTAAGCTCTACTGAATATCAATGGCCATTTTAAAAATTGCTTAGGTAAAATTCGAAATTCTAAAGTTAAAAGATATTTAAAACTAAATTTTTTCTTTACTCGAGGACGAGCAAAACTTAAGTTGGGGGATGTGATAAGCATCATAAATTCATCAATAAAAATATTAATTTATTAATTAATTTATATTAATTTTTAAAAATTATTAATCAATTTATATATAATTTTTAAAAAATTCATATTTTTATTAATTAAAAAATTAATTAAAAAATAATAAAAAATAAAAAATAAAATTTTATTATCAATAGAAAGAGCTCATTTTTTTGATCACAACAAAATAAATTTTGAATAAAATGGAGCTAAATAAAAAAGATATGAATTTTTAAATATATAAAATAAATAAAAATTAAATAAAAAAATTGCTCAATCGGCTCCATAAACTGAGCCACCAAGCCAAGCCAAGCCATCAAAGCTGACTCAGTATTGAAGCCATCAGTCGGTCCACGATCCAGGCATGGACCGCCAGCTCAGTAGAAACCGACGAATTAGAGATTGCCACGTGGCGGACCTGGACCCTTAAAGGGTTCACAAAAATTTATCACAGCTCACAGGGTATTTTGGTCTTTTCACTCAGTGTCAAGAGCGCTGATTGGTTGCAGTGTGTGGTGTAGTCGGTCCACACAGTCCATGAGAACAGTAATTGCACGATCGGACGGCTGCGATTGATTGCGGTCAAGATCGGACGGTGGTGGTTATTTTCGGGTTTGATTCAAATTCTATCAGCGATCTGGCGTGATCTGATGGCTAGAAAACCAAGTGATGAAGATCCAACAGTCTAGAATACTCCTGGTGATGATCAGGACTCTCGAAGCATGATTTGCAGCCAGATTTCGTCCATTAACGTGCGATCGGACGATCAGAATTTAATCCGATCAAATCTAGGCTGATATGCATCCGATTTTGATGATTTTTAGACCGTTGGATTTTTTATTGAATGGCCAGATTTCATCAGGCTCACCAAAGTCATATCAGAGCTATTTTGATTCAAATTTTATTCAAATTTCTTTATATTTTGATGATTATAAAGGCTATTAGTCCCACATTGCCTTTAGAAAAAAATATCCAGCCCTCCTAGCTCTATAAAAAGGACCCCAGGCCTCCAAAAATCAATATCTTTGATCAAGGTGAAGTTTGGTATAGGGTGAAGTCAGGCTATGGGTTAAAAGCTGCTTCGAAGCAATAGATGTCGAGAAGAAGAGCCGGGCTTCTACACCATCTTTCTGCCAATGCCGATCCAAAATCAAAGATCAGGTTATTTTATTTTATTTTCTTTTTTTTTTAAATTTTATGTATTTAAATTCTAAAATTTTAATTAATAAAAATTTTATTTTTATACTTTAATTTCTTACTTTTTATTGCAATTTAATTTTTATACTTTAATTATTATTTTTTTTATTATAAGTAGATGCTAAGATCTAATTAGTAGATCTTAGTACCAAGTTTAAATTTCTGCATCTTTTAATTTTTATTTTTAAACTTTCGACTTCACTTTTGATTCTAAAAACTCAAATTCTTTTCTTTTTCTTTTCAAAAATCAAAGATTTTAAATCTAAAAACACTACCTTCCCTATGGATTCGACCCGACTTACTGCTATCTATGCATTTTTAATTATTTTAAGAAGTCAGATTAAACTGATAAATACGGTGTCTCAACGACAACATCGCGTTCCTATCAGCGGTCGAGGATGGGGGCGGGGGTGCTCAGTGATGGGGAGGGGTAGTCCAGAAGGTGGGGGTGCAGGGCCGAGGGAGGGGGTGCACGGTGATGGGGAGGGGTGGCTCGAGGATGGGGGGCGAGCGGGGAGGGGGGGCGGCACCGAGAGGTGGGGGCGGTCAGGAGGAAGGAGGGGTGGCGTCGATTGGGGAAGGAGAGGGGCGGGGTCTCACCGACAGCAGAGAGCAGAGAGGGAGAAAGAGAGAGAGAGAGAAAGATAAAGCATACTAGAGATTTAAAAAATTTTAACCTAACCTACAGCAGTAGTTACTTAAATCGCTACTGTAGGTCTACGACAGTGGTTCTCGAATCACTACCGTAGATCTATGACAGCGATTTAAGTAACCACTATCAGATTAGAAATTAATTTTTGCTCTAAATATTATATAATTTTAAAATTTAATACATATCTTTATCATTCATTATCTAAATAATTATCATTAGAGTGTTATCATAAAAGATCACCTCAATTCGACGGCCCTAGGTTCATCGATCAGAAAAATTTGATTTCGATGACCACGAATGATGATACGATGATCTGATAGATGGAGATCTTCGATCGATCCAAAAATTTATAAGAATAATTTTGATGATATTTATAGCATACTATCAAAGTTTTACTTTAATTGGATATCGTTATCATGATAATTTTAGTACGAAATGATTTCGATCATTAAATTAGAAACAAGCGATCAAAGGGCTAAATAGCATCCGATTATAAGATAATTTTTTAGTTAAACGATCTTTGCTATAATTTTAATAATTTTATACTATGATGATCATAAAATTTTAATTATTTTTTATATGAACTATTTACGTTAAGTAGATATTACAAAAGCACGAGCATAATTACCAACGGAGTTTAAGAATGGTTATCAAGCAACATATAATTTTGGATCATTCGTAGATCCACAAGTTAAATTTTGTAATCACCACTGTAAAAATGATTAAAGTAGTAACCAAGATCATTTATAAAAAAAATATCTCATAATCGAACGTCATTTAGCCTGTTGATTGCTTATTTCTCATTTAACAGTCGAAATCATTCCATACTAAATTGATCATGTTAACGATATCCGATTGAAGTAAAATTTTAATAGTATGGTACAAATATCATCGAGATCATTATTGTAAATTTTTGAATCGATTAAAGATCTTCATTTATTAGATCATCGTGTTGTTCATGATCATCGAAATTAAATTTTTTTTAATTGATGAAGCTAGGGCCATCGGATAGAGACGATCTTTTATGATGATACTCTAATGATAATTATTTAGATAATGAATGATAAAGATAAATATTAAAATTTTAAATTATATAATATTTAGAGCAAAAATACTAGAAAAAGGTATAGCAGCGGTTTTATAAAACCACTGTAATAGATCCGACTTATGGCAGTGGTTAAAAAAATCACTGTAATAGGTCCGACATATGATAGTGGTTCATTATAACTGCTGCCATAGATCGAATTTATGATCGCGGTTCTATAGAACCGCTGCCATAGGTCGACATATGGCAATGGTTTATTGTAACCGCTGCCATAGGTCAGATCTATTGTAGCGGTTCTATAAAATCGCTGTCATAGAATCTATTATAGTGGTTTCAAAAATCGCTGTCATAGTATGCGCTGTCATAGCTTCTTTTTATAGTAGTGTCGATGGTGGCTAATCACTGGGAATTTTCTTTTTAATAAAATAGGAGGATTGAAAATATGGAGGGATACTGTATCAAAACAAAAAAAATATAGAGAAATTCTAAATTAATTTAATAGGTTGGGTTCAATTTTAAACTAACCCAAATATATTAAATTAATCTAAATCAATTTATTCTAATAAGATAATTCGATTAAATCCAAATACAATGTAACTTAATAGTAGGGGAGCAATTTATCTTATCTTAAGGGTGATAATAGATCTCTGTGATCTGAAAACCTAATCTAGAATTTAATCAAATTTTTGGATTGGCATTCTATTTATTTTGGATTTAGGTTGAACTTGAAATAAAAATATATGATCCAAATGAAATTCGCATTTAGATTTAGATCTATTTGGATCCAAGTCCTAAAATCCAAAATCCGATCAAAAATATTTTTTATTAATAATTTTTTAAAAATAAAAGATGACTTAATAATAGGAGAGTAATTTATCTTATCTTAAGGATGACAATAGATATCTGTGATCCAAAAAATTGACCCAAATTTTAATCAAATTTTTGGATTGGCATTCTATTTATTTTGGATTTAGGTCGAACTTAAAATCAAAAAATATGATCCAAGTGAAATTTGCAATTGAATTTAGATCCATTTGGATCTGAGTCCATAAATCCAAAACCCGATCAAAGATATTTTTTATTGATAATTTTTAAAAAATAAATATAGAATTTTATTTGAAAGTGTAAAATTTGATCTGAATCCAATCTGATTTTTTGAATTCAGCTAGCTTTTTACAAGTCAAACTCAGATCTAAGTCTCGCTTAGCATATTCGTATTCAGACTCAAATCTAGATTTTGACTAGCAAGTTTGTTTCCTGACTTGGATCTTATAAAATTTGTTTTAAGTGTGACCCATTGCCACCCCTATCCAATCTACTATAGTTAATTTAATTCTAATTTATTTAATTTACTCTAAATTATCTTAAATTATTTAATATGATCTATTAAACTCAAATTTACTTAATTTGCTATAAATTTATTTTTATTTAGTCTAACTCTAAGATATCCAATTCTAATATATTTTAGCAAATTGACTAATTAATTTATTAATCAATTTTGGAGTGGCCAATTCCTTAGAAATCTTAATCAAAGGTAAAGTTGGAGCAGCCAAACAAAAAAACATGGCAGCAATAAGGAAGCTTAGTCAATGGGTAAAGATTTTGACTTGATTTATATGTAAGGGTTTAAATGGTATAAATATTCTATCAATTACAATATATGTAAGATTTGGTTAGGTTTTGTTGGATAAAGTAGTAGATATGTTATTCAAGGATTGTAAGTTCAAATCTTTCCATCCATTTATTATAAATTTATTTTATAAAAAATTAAAAAATTATATCTTAGACTTTATTTTTTAAATTTATGATGTAAATTTTTGATGGATTATCCATCATAGATTTAACTTTATTTTCAAACTTATGACGCTAATTTCTTATAGATTATCCATCACATATTTTATTTTCAAACTTGTGACACCAATTTTTAATGCATTATCCATCATAAAATCTACTTCTATTGTTAAAATATTTCTGACCATCTTTCTGTCAGAAATAATTATCTCAATAATTTAAAAATTTTTTATCAATTATGCTTCTAATAGAATATTTTTTCAAAAAAATCACTAATAAATAATTTATCACTAAATCAATCATAAATATTATTGATATATTTTTAATTTTTTTTAAAAAAAAATTTGATGGAGTTTCTTCTAACAAATAATCCATCAAAAATTTATCAGATTATTTGTGACATATCAATTACATTTAGTTGCTATTTTTTTTATGATCCATCAGAAATTTTTGACGAATCACATCTGTCAGTGAAGCTCTTATTTCTAATAGTGTCCCTCTACATGATCTGATCCAAGAGATGGGATGTATGTCGGAATTCCTATTGGTGGGACGGACAATAATTTTATTATTTTACTTAATCAAAAAAAATAAGTTCAGTGCTTTTTTTTATTTTGGCACTCCTCTCTTGGCGCCAGTCATTTTTCTTCAATACTTAGTATATTTTTTAGTAGATTTGAGTTACCCATATTTATCCATTAGCAGATTTAATTTACTCATATTTAATCATTGAAATGTAAGTTAAAAATTAATTATAGCATTTTCACGTTTGACAAATGTGGGCATATACAATCTTTTTTTAGAATTTGATTTTGTATCCATGTATGTACTTTATATAACTAAAAAGCATGGATGTATATGACTTTTTTTGTAGTGCTAATTATACTCTCTCTCTTTTTTTTTTACGATAGCAAAGTATGTTTGAGTTGTAGATATATTCATGGCATGCATGTTGCTAATATCTACTTTTTCTAGTATATTAATCTTTTTATGGGACCGTAGATAATTGACGATTGATATGGATAGTTTATGATTATTTTTTAGAATAACATTATCCAATCTTCATTTACCGATCTTGGAATCAAGTCTGACTTTTATTGAGGCCTTATAATCAATTTTGCTGGTATCCCTAGAATTTATGAAATTATTTGATTTCTTAGATTTTTCTTTCCTTCCTTCAGTATGCTAGATGTTTGAAGCATATTATATTTTTCTTATTAGATCTACTACATACGGTTATGATTCCAAAACTAACTCTTCTCGCATAAGCATTGTAGAAATTATATACATCAGTTACTGAATTAAATTCTATTCCAGTGTGAGGATCTATGTTATCCTTATCTACATGAGGTGCACTAGAAAAAGGTAGATTCTCAAGATAACCACCATATGAAGGCTCATCCAGCTGATCATTTGTAGGAATATCTATAAAAAATATACAGAAGATTTTTTTAAGTCAAAATATATATATGGAAGTCATAAATACAAAGTTCTTTGAAGATATACCAGAATAAGTCATAATTTTAACATATGATATCATAATTTCAGCCTAAAAAATAATAATTATAATATCTTGTTACTTCGAAAGCTATTTTTACTATAGAATGTCATAATTTCAAACTTTAATATCATAATTTTGATACAGTATGTGATAACCTGCATTCAATGATGTTTTCTGCATATAGGATGTCATAATTTTAGCTTATGATATCATAATTTTGATACAAAATATCATAAAAATATCAAAATCAATTTTTAAGAGATATTTTAACCACAAGATGTTATAATATTAACCTATAATATTAGAATTTTGAATCAAAATATCATAATATTATTAAAAGTAACTTCGAAAGGTATTTAACCAATAGAAGGTTAAAATTTTAATTTAGAATATCATAATTCTGATCAAGAATATTATAAAAAGATCAAAACCAACATTTGGAAGGTATTTTTTATAGTATTAACCTGTAATATCATAAATTATGATCTAGAATGTCATAATATTATTAAAACTATCTTTAAAATTTATTTTACTAATAAAATATCATAATTTTAACATAAAATATTATAATTTTGAGTCAGGATATCATAAAAATATCAAAATTAACTTTTTGAAGATATTTTATCTATAAGATGTCATAATATTAATCTATAATATCAAAAATTTGACCTAAATGATATAAAATTATCAAAACTATAATCAAGAGGTGTTTTATCAATAAAAAGTTATAATTTTAATATAAAATATAATAATTTTTAATTCAAGATGTCATAAAAATGATAAAAATTATCCTTGAAAGATATTTTATCTATAATATATTATAATTATTAATGCAGAATCTGATCGACGTCGGATCGAGGTAGAGCTGAGGAAGAGGTCACCGTCGGTGATCTATAAAATAAAGTTCTATTCGGAGTCGGTGGTGGTGGCTCCAACAGGATCCTCCGATGATTAAGTCAGTTTTTCTGACCAACAGAAATGGAGTGCCCAGAAAAGAGTTTGGTAAAGTTTTGGAAAGAAGAAGAGAGCTTAGAGAAAATGTATCCGGAGGATCCCTTTTTATGGACGAAGCCTGATTGATAGTGACAGCCATACTATATGGTAGTAGGCCGCTCAGAGCCACATGAGATTTGGTACACAGAGGAAGAGGTGTCGCTTGTGGTAGACTGATAGTAATAGCCATAGTCGTCTGATAGTAGGCCACTCGAGGCTGCATGAAATTTGCTATGGAGAGAGAAATATCATCAGATTGATAGTGATCGTTCATTGAGATTTAATAGTTAAAGTTTGGAGAAAGCAGGCATTGGTTAGTGAAGAGCTTTGACATATATCAATTTCAGAAAAGTTCGAACTTCTAAAGAAAATATGTCTGGAGGGGATCATCTGGGAGGAATACTACTTGAAATCTGAAAGTAATCTGCTGGAGGAATCCAGATGAAGTTTGATTGAAGGAGAAGTTCGAAAGAAGTTTGGCTCCTATAGTAATTCGACTAAAGGAGAGGTCCAAAAGAAGTTTGGTTTCTGAAAAAATTCGACTAAAGAAGAGGTCCGAAAGGAGTTCGGCTTCTGTAGGTATCCGACTGAAGGAGAAGTCCGGAAGAAGTTTGACTCTTGTAGGCATCCAATTGAAGGAGAGGTCTAGAAGGAGTTTGGCTCCTAGAGAAATCCGACTAAAGAAGAAGTCCAGGAGGAGTTCGGCTTCTGTAGGAATCCGACTGAAGGAGAGATCCGAAAGGAGTTCGACTCCTATAGGAATCAGACTAAAGGAGAGATCCGAAAGGAGTTTGGCTTTTGAAGAAATCCGACTGAAGGAAAGGTTCGAAAGGAGTTTGGCTCTTAGAGGAATTTGATTGAAAAAAAATTCGAAAGGAGTTCAACTCCTGTAGGCATCCGTTTGAAGGAGAAGTTCGGAAGGAGTTCGGCTCCTGAAGGAATCCATCTGAAGGAGAAGTTCGGAGGAGGTTCGGCTCCTAAAGGAATATGACTGAAGAAGAGGTTTGGAAGGAGTTCGACTCTTAGAGGAATCCGTCCGAAGGAGACGTCCAAAAAAAGTTTGGCTCCTCTAGGAATTTGACTGAAGGAGAGGTTCGGAAGGAGTTCAGCTCCTGTATAAATCTGATTGAAGGAGAGGTTCGAAAGAAGTTCGACTCTTGTAGGAATTCGACTGAAGAAGATGTCTAAAAAAAGTTTAGCTCCTAAAAAAATCTGACTGAAGGAAAAATTCAAAAGGAGTTCGACTTCTGAAGATATCCGACTGCTGGAGGAATTCGAAAGAAGTTCGACTCCTGAAGGAATCCGACTGAAAGAAAAATTCAGAACAAGTTTGACTCCTGGAGATATCCGACTGCTGGAGAAATTCGAAAGAAGTTCGGCTCTTGAAGGAATCCGATTGAAGAAAAAATTCGGAAGAAGTTCGACTCCTAGAGAAATCAGATCGATGGAGGAATTCGAAAGGAGTTCGGCTCCTGAAGAAATCCGACTGCTGGAGGAGTCCAAAAGAAGTTCGACTATTAGAGGGGCCCGACTGATGGAGAAGCCTGAGAGTAGTTCGGTTGAAGTCCAAAAGAAGTTCGATCGTTGGAAGAGTTCGACTGAGGTTCGATCGCTAGAGGAGTTCGGCTACTAAAGAAGTTCAACCACTAGAGGGGTTCAGCTGGGGTTCAGCCATTGAAGAAAAAATTTTTGATCGAAGCTCTTCCGTGATTACCAGTTGCATTAGGCCAAGCGTCAGACTAGACTTCAGTAGGAGCAGGATTTATCCCCAACAATAGTTCCTCCACTCTTGAGTTCGAAATTCGAAGGAAGTACAAAAAAGATAATTATCAAAGTCCTTTTCCAAGCTCTGCATCCATTGAGGTTGAAGCTCAAGAAAGATCTTATCTCCTACCGAGGTTAAAGGAGATCTTATCTCCTATTGAGGTCGAAGCTCTAAAAGCTTGGGAAAGATCTTATCGCCAGTCAAGGTTGAAGGAGATCTTATCTACTGTTGACGTTGATATTGAAGCTTGGAAGAGATCTTATCTCCAACCAAGGTTAAAGTTGGAGCTCGGAAGAAATCTTATATTCAACCGAGGTTGAAGGAGATCTTATCTCCTATCGATGTTGAAGCTCGAGAGAGATCTTATCTCTATCCAAGATTGAAGTTAGAGCTCGGGGGAGATCTTATCTCTAGTCGAGATTGAAGGAGATCTTATCTCCTGTTGACATTGAAGTTGAAGCTCGGAGGAGATCTTATCTCCAATCGAGGTTAAAGTTGGAGCTCGAAAGAGATCTTATCTCCAATTGAGATTGAAGTTGGAGCTCGGGGAAGATCTTATCTCCAATCGAGGTTGAAGAAGATCTTATCTCCTGTTGATGTTGATGTTGAAGCTCGGGAAAGATCTTATCTCCAATCGAGGTTAAAGTTGGAGCTCGGGGAAGATCTTATCTTTAGTCGAGATTGAAGGAGATCTTATCTTCTGTTGACGTTGAAGCTCGGGAGAGATCTTATCTTCAGTCAAGGTTAAAGGAGATCTTATCTCCTATTGAGGTTGATGTTGAAGCTTGGGGGAGATCTTATCTCCAACTGAGGTTGAAGGAGATCTTATCTTCTATTGACGTTGAAGCTCGAGGAAGATCTTATCTCCTATTGGGGTTGAAGGAGATCTTATCTCCTATTGATGTTGAAGCTCGAGAAAAATTTTATCTCCAGTCAAGGTTGAAGAAGATCTTATCTCCTATTGATGCTGAAGCTCAGAGGAGATCTTATCTCCAGTCGAGGTTGAAAGAGATTTTATCATCTGTTGACATAGACGTTGAAGCTCAGAGGAGATCTTATCTCCAGCCGAGGTTGAAGGAGATCTTATCTCCTATTGATGTGGACATTGAAGCTTAGAGGAGATCTTATCTCCAATCGAGATTGAAGGAGATCTTATCTCCTATTGACATTGATGTTGAAGCTTGGAAGAAATTTTATCTTCAGCTGAGGTTGAAGAAGATCTTATCTCCTATTGACGTTGAAGTTCGGAGGAGATCTTATCTCCAATCGAGATTGAAGGAGATCTTATCTCTTATGGACGTTAAAGCTTGGAGGAGATCTTATCTCTAGCCGTGGTTGAAGGAGATCTTATCTCCTGTTGGCATCGATATTGAAGCTTGAAGAAGATCTTATCTCCAACCGAGGTTGAAGGAGATCTTATCTCCTGTTGACGTAGATGTTGAAGCTCGGGAGAGATCTTATCTTCATTCGAGGTTGAAAAAGATCTTATCTCCTGTTAAGGTTGATGTTGAAGCTCGGAGGAGATCTTATCTTCAGTCAAGATTGAAGAAGATCTTATCTTCTATTGACATTGATGTTGAAGCTCGAAAGAGATCTTATCTTCAGCTGAGATTGAAGGAGATCTTATCCCCTGTTGATGTTGAATCTTAGGAAAGATCTTATCTCTAGCCGAGGTTGAAGAAGATCTTATCTCTTGTTGATACTGATGTTAAAGCTCGAAGGAGATCTTATCTCCAGTCGAGGTTGAAGGAGATCTTATCTTCTGTTGATGTTGAAGTTCGGAGGAGATCTTATCTCCAACCGAGATTGAAGGAGATCTTATCTTCTATTGACGTTGAAGCTTAGGGAGATCTTATCTCTAATCGAGGTTGAAACTCGGAGGAGATCTTATCTTCTATTGACATTGAAGCTCGAAAAAGATTTTATCTCCAATCGAGGTTGAAGAAAATCTTATCTTCTATTGATGTAGACGTTGAAGCTCGAGAGAGATCTTATCTCTAGTCGAGATTAAAGGAGATCTTATCTTCTATTGATGTAGACGTTGAAGCTTGAGAAAGATCTTATCTCCAACCGAGGTTGAAGGAGATCTTATCTCCTATTGGCATCGACGTTGAAGCTCGGAGGAGATCTTATCTCCAGTCGAGATTGAAGGAGATCTTATCTTCTATTGGCATCGACGTTGAAGCTCGGGATAGATCTTATCTCTAGTCGAGGTTGAAGAAGATCTTATCTTCTATTGACGTTGACGTTGTAGTTGAAGCTCGGGATTGAAGCTCAGGAGAGATCTTATCTCCAGCCGAGGTTGAAGGATCCCTCTTCTCACCTCGTCTAAAATGAACGAGGCATTCAACTTTGCTCACGTTAGGATGAGGTTCTCCTCCTGTTCTTAATAGGCTGTAGGAGCATATAAGGGCCGTTGTCAGGACCTCTTCTCTCATCTCATCTAAAATGAACGAGACCTTCGACTTTGCTTACGTTAGGACAAGGTTCTTCTCCTGTTCCTAATAGGCTATAGGGGCACATAATTGTTAGGGCTTCTCCCCTCATCTCGTCTAAAATGAATGAGGCCTTTGACTTGCCCATGTTAGGATGAGGTTCTCCTCCTGTTCCTAACATGGCCATTTTTTATTATTTCTTTCCTATCGTCATATGGTTTTTGCACTAAAAAATAATAATATTGAAATAGAGGAGTCTTATTGAAGAAAAATTACTGGCAGTACATTCTCAGATTCTCTGAGTTTCAAGATCGTGGGAGCGTTGTTCCTCCAAGCTCCTTTAGACGATAAGTTTTAGGCCGAATGACCTCCTTTACTTCATACGGGCCTTTTCAATTTGGGGCAAGCTTTCTCTGGCTCTGAGGTTGAGAGATGGTGGCTCGTCGAAGTACTAAGCCCCCCAGAGATAGCGTTGATGATGTCGGAAGGTGGTCGATCTCCTTGTTGTTCCTCCCTCATTGATGGTTCTAGCTGTGGTAGCACCCTTGGCTTGCTTCAGATCGACGTTTGTGGAGCATTGAGAGAGGCGTAGTTATGAAACCTTCTAGGGGGAAACTTCTTCGCACCCTTCCATCGGGACTTCTTTGATGACGAGCTCGAGGAGGAGTTCGGGCTCGCTTGCACTCGAGGGGAGTCCGTGAGCGTAGTCGAACTTTATTCGATCCTCCATCAGTGGTGGGTCTATGTCGCTCTTCTGTAGCTTTCTCATCCTTCAACTTGAAGGCTTCTTTCGTTCGGACATATCCCTCAACACGAGCTAGCATATCGGCAAAGTCTCTATGATACTTCTTCTTTAGGGAGAACAGCAAATCATTCTTCTGAAGGCCGTCCTTGAGTGCAGCCATCGCAACTGACTGATTCAGGTTCTGGACCTCCAATGCAGCAGCATTAAATCGGATGACATAGGTCCGAATGGATTCTCTCTCCTTCTATTTGATGTTCATCAGAGAATCCGAACCTCGATGCAGACGTCAGTTGCTGATGAAGTAAGCCACAAACTGATGGCTCATCTAGTCAAAGAAGAAGATCGTATCCGGCTTCAACATCGAGTATCAATTTTTTGCTGCTCCCTTTAAGGTAGATGTGAAAGCTCGGCATAAGATGGCATCTAGTGCGCCATGGAGCAGCATCATGGTTTGGAAGGCTTTTAGGTGATTGATCAAATCTGAGGTTCCATCGTAGCTTTCAAATTAGGAAAGCTTGAAGTTCGATGGAATGGACTTTTGCATAATTTAGGAAGACAAAGAAGGATCGGTGCATACATGATCATGATGAACTGGAGCGATGTGGCGGAGTCCCTCAATGCATTGGTCTATCTTTCATAGTTTTCGATCGAGGACATCATCTCGATCGCAGATCTTGGAAGGCTTTCGACTATGGATAGGGAAGGTCCTTCTAGAAAAGAATCATGATTCGAGCAAAAATCTTCTGCTCTCTATTTCTCCTTCTTAGGGGTGATGGATATGCTATCCCAAGTGCTAGTGAAAAGTACTCAACGATTAGTCAACAAGGTATTTAAGAATCAAATTGGATGAAATATAAAAGTCTATGTTGATGATATGCTAGTGAAAAGTACTCAAATCAGTGATCATATTCGAGATTTGGAAGAAGCTTTCAGCATACTATGACGACATCAGATGAAATTAAATCTAACTAAGTGTGCATTTGGTGTAACCGCTGGTAAATTTCTCGGGTTTCTTGTATCGTAATGTGGAATTGAGGCCAACCTAAAGAAAATTAAAGCCATCATTGATATGAAGCATCTGACTTCCAAAAGAGAGATACAATAATTGAATGGAAGAATAGCCACACTCAGTCGATTCATTTCAAAATCAGCTAAGAGGTGTCTATCCTTCTTCAAAATCCTATGACAAGTGAAGGACTTTTCATGGTCGAATGAATGCCGACAGTCCTTCGAGGATCTAATGAAGTATCTGATATCTCTACCACTACTTGCAAAATCGGAGGTAGGAGAAACGTTGTATCTTTACATTATTACATCGGCATAAGCAATTAGTTCGATCCTTGTCAGAGAAGATGAGAATCGAATTCAATGATCCATTTATTACACTAATAAGGTACTTCACAACGCCGAAATCCAATATTCAAAAATGGAAAAATTGATCTACACCTTGATCATATCGACTCAACAACTCCAATCCTATTTCCAAGCCCATTCAGTCGTGGTCTTAATTGATCAACCATTGAAGGCAATCTTACATCAACTAGATACTTCTAGTCAAATGGCAAAATAGATGATCAAATTTAATGAATTTGACATCCAATATCATCCGGACCATCAATGAAGGCACAAGTATTAGCCGATTTTATCATCAAATGCACTATATCCAGTTATAAATTAAAACAAGAATTCGATAATAAGTTAGAAATAATTAAGAGTTCTAAGGCTGAACTTGATTCAGTATGAATATTTCATATAGATGGAGCATCCAACTCCCAAGAAAGTGGAACAGGCCTCATTCTCACCAACTTCGAAGGAACAGTAACTGAATATGCCCTTTGATTTAATTTTAAAGTATTAAATAATCAAGCCGAATATGAAGCATTGCTAGCCAGCTTGAAAATCATCAAAGAGCTCGATGCTGATAATCTGAAGGTTTTCACCGACTCATAGTTGATAACCGGGCATGTCAAAGATAAATATGAAGTCCAAGATCCGACTATGGTGAAATATCTTTAGAAAGTAAAAGATCTTATATCGACCTTTAAATATTTTGAGATGTTTTGCATCCTAAGAACAAAAAATACTTGAGCTAATACACTTTCTCGACTTGCGATAACTTCTTTCAATTTTCTCGATCGAATATTCATCGAATATCTTGAACAACCGAGTATCGATAAAGTCAAAAAGGTGCTGCAAATAAATGATAAACCAAGTTGGATGGATCCAATCATCCAATACCTTACTGATGGAACCCTGCCCGATAATCCTTCGAAGGCCAAACGTTTAAGGTGGACTGCTTCTATGATGAACGGACATCTTTACAAGCAGTCGTTCTTACTATCTCAATTCAAATGTCTGGGGCCGATTGACGCTGACTATGCTCTTCGAGAAGTCCACAAAGAAATTTATGAAAATCACCTGGGAGGCAAGTCTTTGGCTTATAAGATTCTGCGATAAGAATATTACCGGCCCACCATGAAGAAAGACGCAACCGACTTTATTCGAAAGTGCGATCCATGTCAAAAGTATGCAAACATTCAACATCAATTGGCTAGCCGACTGACATCCCATCATCGCACTATGGCCATTCGTGCAATGGAGAATGGACATTCTCGATCCTTTTTCTCCAACATCTGGTCAAAAAAATTTTTTAGTGGTTGCGATAGATTACTTCACCAAATAGATGAAAGCCAAACCATTAACACAGATCATAGAAAGTAATATGAAATATTTTATTCAAAAATCAATTATATACCAATTTGGATTACCGCACAACAAAATCACTAATAATGGCCATCAATTTGATAATCAAAATTTTAAAGAATTCTATGCGAAATTTCACATAGCGCACAAACTCACATCTATCAACCACCTCCAATCAAATGGAGAAGCGAAAATCATGAATCGAACGATCCTACATGAAATCAAAATATGGCTGAACGAAGTAAAGGGCCTCTGGGTAGAAGAACTATGTTTGGTCCTATGGGCATATCGGACAACTTCTTGCATTCTGATGGGAGAATCACCATTCAATCTGGCATATGAAATTGAAATGATAATTTCAATGAAAATTGGTCTACCATCAATAAGAGTTGAATATTATGTAGAACCGAACAACTTCGAATAATGAAAAGCTGACTTGGATCTACTCCATGAAGTTCGGCAAGAAACTCAAATTCGGATGGCTGCATATCGACAAAGAGTTGTTCGATATTATAATGCAAGAGTCAAATCGAAGGTATTCCTTCCTAGAGACTTAGTCCTAAGGAAAGTAGAGGTCTCAAAGCTTTTGGATCAAGAAAAGTTATCTCTAAACTGGGAGGGGCCCTACAAAGTGACTAAAACTCTTCACCTAGGCACATACCGATTCGAGACTCTTGATGGAACGACTATTCCATGAATTTTGAATACAGATAATTTAAAGATGTATTATCAGTGAAGTTGTTTGAATATATTTTAATGGAATAATTAGATTTCGACTTTTCTTCAATTCGACAAAACAATGCATGATCGATAACATCTCATCCTAAGGACTTCCGATCGACAAACAATCAAAAAGTTTGTGCAGCCGACTAATAGTCAGTCGCTCTACAATCTACCGATTTAAAGTTGGATAATATCTTTTATCGACTTAAAATTGGATGACTCAAGGTTATGCCGACTTGGCTACGGCTAAGCGAAACAATATGAAAACTCAATCAAGGTTGAGAGGCATTCATGCCCACATTATTCTAACTTAACGAAAATATACCGACTTGGCTCCAATCAGTCAAAGGATATTCAGCTTGCCCCTGTTTATCAATATACAAAAATTTTATGCCTAAACTCTAATCGGTTAATATTCAGTTAGATGGCAAACTTTATGTTGTCTTTAATGAGATTCTACATTCGATAAGCAAATTAAGATTCGACTATTGGTCAAAAATAAAAGAACATGTCAACACAGAAGATTCATTTATGTTTAGAAAAAGAAGATTCGTTCATACTTAGAAAAATTTTCTCTCATTCACATTTGAACCTATTATAAAATTTGGCTGAAGCCTAATTACAAAATCAGATTTTGTCTGACAACAAAAACAAAAGAAAGAAAAGTACAAAATCTATGCCGATCTATGGTCAACATCGTCTATAATTAAATCTACAATGGTGAGAGCTGAGGCAAGATCATCAGAGGTTGGAGGAAGATCCATAGCAGTAGGCTCTGTAACGATCGGTGCATCTTCAACTAGCATTTCATGGGTTGGGGCTTCTCCGATCGGAGCACCATCAGCTTTGTCTAACTCATCGTCAGACCCCTGTGCGACGATACTACTCATGTCCAAATTTGGATAAAACTTCCTGACCGCATCCTGGCAATCTTCATAGCCGGTCTAGTAGGATACTCGACCGCCTTTGAGGATCTCGTTCTTGAAGTCCTCTATGCTCTGATATTCTTCAATAGCCTGCTCCTTTGCTCGACTTAAAGCTGCCCAGATCGATGCCATTTCTGATTCGGAAGCCTGCAGTTTCTTCCACTCCTCCAGCTCTCGAGCACAGTCGTTGCGCTCCAAAGCTGATTGATGCCATACCTCTTCCTTCAAATTTGAGACTCTTGAGTCTCGATGATCCACTTGGCTGATTCTAAATCTACTTGAGCTGACTGCAGCTTGGAACATGCCAACTCTAGCTCAAAATTTGCCAATCCCAAGTCGGCACGAGCTGATTCTAACTCAGCCCTCAAATGGTAGACTTCTTCCACCAGCTTCTCCTCCCGCTCCTTTGCCTTCCTCTCCCAATCGACTACAGCTTGAAGGCGTTCGAGGGAGACATTCTTCTCTGCAATGGCCGCCCTCGTCTTGCTGGACCACCCTTGGCGAATGTTGGCATGTGACCAAAATCCTCACTCCAATGATGACATATCATCAGCGACCTGAAAAGAAAGAAAAATTAATACAAAAAAAAGAAACAAGCTAAGGAAAGAAAAGAAGACACCGAGACACCAAAATCAGGAGGAGTAGAAAGATGAAAATATGTCGACTAAAGTATGACTCTTCCAACTCTATCTATCAGTCGGGAGAAAGATGGATTCCACCAGCTGCTTCGCCAAAATTAGGTTCGTTAACGCCGACTCTCCAACTAGAACTTGAATGTTGATGGACTCTGTAGAACTACTTGGAGCCTCACTTGCAGAAGAGGTTACGGGAGCTTTTCCTTCCCTTTGACTTACCGACCGCTCAGCTAGAGCCAACATCCATTCAAGTGAAAGCAGCATCTGAGATACTGTCAGCCATTGCTCTCCCGATCTAACTTCGAACATTGACAGGGCCCAAGACACCACCAACTCAATCTAGACCATCGGTGCCTCCACGATGATCACATCATCGTCTGGCTCTTCAACTATCAGAGGAGCCTTGATTGGTTTGGCTCGAATCGATGGAACAACTGCTGGAGCCACCAACCTGATGATCGTCTCCCCAGCAGCGCTCGGAATTGCAACTAAAGGAATATTGGTCTGGTCAACCATCGTCGATGGTGTGTCAGTCAAACGAGCGGCCATCGATGGAGTAGTAGGCCGACTTTTCTTCAAACCTCTTGATGGTCCAGCGTCGGAAGCTGACTTTCTTTTGCCGATAAATCAGCGAACATCAGCCGATCAAACCAACACCGAAGACGCATGGCTACAAATGAAAATAGACAAGTTAGTATAAATCAGGAATCAGATGAAAATAAAAATCCTAAATAATTACATTGGATTATACCAGTAGTTGGTGTTGGACTAAGCCTGGCATTGTATAAGGCCTGATCGGTAAGCAACTCCTTCTGCGTCGGGACTTTTATGTCCTTCAACTTGAGGAAGTCCTCTCGATCAGCCAGATCAACCTAATTATTATCGTTCGGATTGGTATTTAGAGTTTCACAAATAAAAAAAACTCAAGGAAGAGATGAAGAAACAAAAAAGAACTGAGTCTTCCAATCATGAATGGACGATGGAAGATAGAAAATAAAAGATAGACTCTTTCTCGGAGTGAACATCCACCATCCATCGGTCTTAGGATGGGGACAAAAGATGAAAAAAGGACAAAAAAAGATAACCGAGGAGTGGTCGAAATGGCATGACATAACAAAGCAAAAGACACAAGGAGCCAAATAGAATTTGGCATAAGCTACGCCGAACAGATCCGATAGTAGTCTAGAACGTTCTAAATGAACTTCAGGACTGAAAATCGAAAACCCAATCTAAGATTTTCAATGTAGAAGACCACCTGACTCATCGATGGAGAGGTCACCCGACCATCTGTAGCAGGTGCAAAAAGCTAAAACTGCTCCAGGATATAATATTACTCCCGAAGACGTTCAACAACAGAGCCGGTCAGGAAGGAGACCTCCACTGCCAGACCAAGAGAAAAGACTATGGTCGAACCAGACAACCAACTACCTCCTACCCTATCTCTACCTCTACCAGTCATTATAAACACTAAGAAAAGGTCCTAAAGAAACAAAGGAAGAAGCCTAACCTGAAGATTAACAGAGGACACAGAAGACACAGCGAAGGGGAGAAGAAGGTTCAACAAATCCTGGACCACCAACAAAAGCTCTCAGCCACAGTAGAAAACTCAATGGAGGATAAAAGCACTCCATATATAGAGAGGAATTGTCAACAGTTAGGATCATTTCGGTAAATATGAGATCATCCAGATCCTTGACATGTGATAGAATTTAGACCAGCCGATGTTCGAATGCTTCAATGCACCCACCGTTAGATCATGCCACGACATCATCATCCATGAGAGTGGTCAGAGACCGATGACAACTTGACACATGACATCATCGGATTAGGCTTCAAATCAATCAAGTTGTCAGACTGTCAAGTCACCATTCCACCGAAAGTGCTAATATGGTGGCACGATCGTCAAAATAGATAAAAAACCCTTTTTCAACCTTCGAGACAATCATTAATGCAAAAGAAAGGTAGCCATCAATCAGGGTTTGAGACGGCACGCAGAAACTCTCATCATTCAAGATGTCAGACCACGTGACAAGTCACGCACCCTCTTCCATTTTAAACTCAAGAGTGGGAGGTAACTATTGGGCTCATTGACTCTGCTACTCTTGATCTAGCATCCATACGACGACTAATAGTAGGTATCATCGATTAATGATCGATGGTGCCGGCTAAACAATGGCCATAATAAACTTTCAAATAACGATGGATGACTATAAGTCGAGTGGACGACTATTGAATGACTAAACCGACTGTCAACTAGTTTTGACGTCCGACTCACAACTGGAAAACCATGCAGACGACCGACTATCAATCGATCTATCGATTGACAGTCGGCTCTCCTCAACCAGTTCTCCAACAAATTAAGTAACTCTAGCCGCTGACCAATCGAAATATCAGAATTATTGATGGTCAATCAGATCAACAATGTTACCGATATATAGCTAGCTAGACAGTAGTACCGACATATAGTCGGTACAACTTATATTTTCGACGCAGAATGCGCGTAACGAACTCTCCACGATCATATAATAGACATTAACTGTTCTCATTATACCAGAATAAGCAAGACCCATGACTTCTAATCATTACCGATGGTTACTAATGTTTCACCTATAAAAAGGGAGGTAAATGAAGGCCATTGACAAGAGAACTTGGGGCAATATTGTGTCACTTTTAATTTTATTTATCTTTTCGACCATTTCTTCATTGATTTAAGCATCGAAGAATCTTCATCGAAAATACTTTCGATCAGTATAAAATTAGTGATTTTTTTCGACGACAGATGCATCAGAAAATTGGCCATAACATATTATATTACTGACAAAAATAGAGTTTAGAGTGTTTTAAGATCCTTGCAAGATATGGTCCAATGATTGATGTTGTAAAAAAAAAAAACCAATCATTCTTTGTGAAAGATACAACCCGAGCCCATTTAATTCAGCTTGATTAGGTATCGGCAGGTTGTCATGCACAAAATTAAGGATGAGATCAAAATTATCCAAATAAACGGAGAAACCACACGAATGTCCCAATTAAGATCTCATATAATCTCGGTTGCAGTCCGAACCGGTCGAATCGGAAATATCGAACTCTCGGAAGCATAAAATGCCGTATCGCTTTATGCCGTTTCATATCCATTTTGAAATGTACAATATTATCGTATTGTATCGAATCACGTATCGATATTACAGTAGAATTTAATATGAGTCTGGTACAAGACGGTGAACCTGGCTCGGGAGGATTCCACACCCTTCGGAGGGAACTGCGGAGCGACGTGTCGAAAGCCCTTCCTTGGCCTGCGGTTTGGGTTCCCTCGGACAGACGGAAACTGGCCAAGAACGCTCCCAGAAACCCCTAAAACCCTGCTCGACTGTTCTCCTTGCATCAAGGCAAAGGAAATGGCCACTGCGGTGGTTCTCCGAGCCCTGCGCCGGCGAGATCTTTCCAGATCTGTAAGCTTCTGGATTCGAGCCTTTCTTTTTTAAGTTTTTTATGTCTTTTCTGTCACTATTTTCTCATCCAAAGCAAGGGTTTAAATTAGGAATTAGGCTCTGGAGTTATCTAATGAACCTCATGGAATTGTCATGTTGTCTGGAGTTTCTGATTCAGTTCTTGGACATCGCCCATGTTCTTGGAAAAACCTCAAATTTTCCGTTTGTTCTCCTATTTTTACTCGGCGATTTTTTATTTTTCGTGGCCAACCAGCTAGTTTCGAGATTTCCATACTATACCTTGAGAACCCTTTGATTTTGGCACTTATATTAGACGCGTAGCCCCCCCCCCAGATTCATGTTAAAAGAGTGATTGTGGTTGTTTTCTTATGCCCTTTTATTTTAATTGATCTGATATTATTATTCTTGTGGCTAATTAGCGAGCGTCAAGGTAACGATACAATACTTTGAAAACCCCTGCAATCCGGTACTTATATTATTTAAAATTTTATGTGAGGCTTTTTTTTTTTAACAAAAAAAAATAATTTGTAGAAGAATGTCTGATTCATGTTTAGTAGAGTGATTGTGGTTCATTTTTATGCCTTTTTATTTTTATTTATTTGATCCTATCATTCTTCTCGCTATTTAATGATTGTGGTTTCTTCGTATAGGAGAATCTGTAGCGCTGAGCTATACTCTCTACCTTTTGTGCCACAAGGCTCCTTCCATATGACAAACTTGGTTATCATTTATTTTAATACCTAGGAAAGTTTTCAATGATTTAAGGTTAGACACAATTCATTTGTCGACCCCACGCTACTCTTTGAAGATCGAATATCATAGGTTACCTTATTTATCGGTTTTATTCTGGACTTGTTTTGATCTTATGATGTATGCTAATGGAGGGAGTGGAAATTGAGGCAATATACTCCCATGGGCATGTAAAGGATGTTATTTTATGTGGCATTCTATTATTATAATTGTCGTTACTTTTACTCTATGCATAGTCTGACTGTTCAATACAGATCATGACACGTGTTCTTTATAAAGATGTTCCATTTGCAAAATGTTGCTAATTACCCCAAAAGATTAGAGAAAAGGAAAGAGAAAGAAACTTAATGTTGTTATTGGCTGGCTACGTGCTTGTTGGACGTGTGTTTTCTTGTCTTATTAGGTTTAATTTAGATATCAAAATCAATGATTCAAACTAAATTTGCTATATGATGGTTTTGTTACTGATGTTTGCATGACTTGCTTTTAAAGTAAAGAACCAAACCCTGTACGCATTTCCATATTTTGTCGCATTTGGTAGTTATTTTACACCTTATTCATGATGGATTTGATACCTTATTACTAGTGGTGTCCTGTGCAGCTGTCTGGGCATGCAAAAACATGGGTTGGTTTCCATTCAGGTTATAAGTGGACAAGTTTGGCCAGGCCATTTAGGTAATATCTGCGATTCCTGAAACACCACTTGATGATTGTAGCTGCCATCCCTTGTGGTTTTAACTGTGTCTAATTTCTTCTGTCTTTGTTTTCCTGTTGCGAATACAGCTCAAAACCAGCTGGAAATGATGTAATTGGAATTGATTTAGGAACTACAAATTCATGTGTGGCTATTATGGAGGGAAAGGTTACACTTTACGTGATCTCAAAAGACACAATAGTGGTTAAGCTTGTATTACTTATATCATTTTCTTACATGCTATATTATATGCAGAATCCTAAAGTAATAGAGAATTCTGAAGGATCAAGGACCACACCTTCTGTGGTTGCTTTTAATCAGAAGGGAGAGCTACTTGTTGGGACTCCAGCAAAACGTCAAGCAGTGACCAACCCAACAAACACACTCTTTGGGACCAAGCGATTGATAGGACGCCGCTTTGATGATCCTCAGACACAGAAGGAGATGAAGATGGTTCCTTACAAGATAGTCCGAGCTCCCAATGGGGATGCATGGGTTGAAGCAAATGGGCAGCAGTATTCTCCCAGCCAGATTGGTGCATTTATTCTGAATAAGATGAGGGAGACTGGTGAATCTTATCTTGGGAAATCTGTTTCTAAGGCAGTGATTACTGTGCCGGCATATTTCAACGATGCTCAGCGACAGGCTACAAAAGATGCAGGAAGAATTGCTGGCCTTGATGTACAGAGAATCATTAATGAACCCACTGCTGCAGCATTATCTTATGGAATGAATAACAAAGAGGGCCTGATAGCGGTTTTTGATCTTGGAGGAGGAACATTTGATATCTCAATCTTAGAAATATCAAATGGTGTATTTGAGGTGTGCCCACTTCTTATTCGTTTCTTAGTCATTGCAAAAATAGAAGCACTCTTAGTGCCCTTAATTGCAATCTAACCTGATTTTTGTTTCGGTATTTTAAGGTCAAAGCAACAAATGGTGACACTTTCTTGGGTGGAGAGGACTTTGACAATGCTTTGTTAGATTTCTTAGTAAGCGAATTTAAAAGAACTGAGGCAATAGATCTCTCAAAGGACAGGCTGGCTCTACAGAGGCTTCGAGAGGCAGCTGAGAAGGCCAAGATTGAGCTTTCATCAACATCCCAGACCGAGATCAACCTTCCATTTATAACTGCTGATGCATCAGGAGCAAAGCATATGAATATCACGCTGACAAGATCAAAGTTTGAAGCACTGGTGAATCATCTGATTGAGAGGACGAGAGAACCATGCAAGAACTGTTTGAAGGATGGTGGCATATCCACAAAGGAAGTTGATGAGGTTCTTCTAGTAGGTGGGATGACCAGGGTTCCTAAAATTCAAGAAATAGTTGCTGAAATTTTTGGGAAGAACCCAAGCAAGGGAGTAAATCCGGATGAAGCTGTTGCAATGGGTGCTGCCATTCAGGGTGGCATCCTCCGTGGAGATGTTAAGGAGCTTCTTCTTTTAGATGTCACTCCCTTGTCTCTTGGAATTGAGACTCTTGGTGGTATCTTTACTAGATTGATCAACAGGAACACAACCATACCCACAAAGAAAAGTCAGGTGAGTTTAATGAATTATGGTTCTTTGAAAAATAGTAGTCCTTAAATATGGCACCCCGAATAACTTGTTTGAACAGTTAACTGTTGCTGTTTTATGATGCTAATTGGCACCAATCATGTGGATGACAGCCAAGTCTGCCATTCATGCATTATTTCTTGAATATATACGTCAATCAGTGTTATGGTTTTTGTCCTTATGTGATTCCTAGATTGATGTGTGATTTTATTTTTTAATGGTAGGTACTGTAAAATTTTATGTTGATTTTGTCATTCTTGGTTGGCACTTAACAAGTATGGCACTGGTCATCACTTTCACTTATAAAATGAAAAGAATGTTTTTATATATTGTCATCTGAAACAATGTTATTGTTTAGGAAATGGGCTAGAAAGCGGTAGCTATCATAAGTTTTTGTTTGTTTTTGTTCAGGAGGAATTATGAAGGCCAATATGAAAAACCATGTATACCGCACTGCTTGGGTAGCCTTGCCAGTCCACATTCTGGGTGTGCTTCATGTAGTTGTGTTTTTTATAGAAGAAAAACGTAATATACTCTTGATGTGCTGCATGACGTGGATAATTAATTTCGATTCCTTAGATGAACATATATATACTCCATTATTATATCATTTTGTTTTACTTAATTGATCATCCTTTCTGTCCATCAACGTTGATGTTCTACTGACCCATGTTGGTAGGTATAAATGCCACATACCTTGGCTTGCTTTTCATTCATCCGTCAATGACTATTTTCAGGTGTTTTCCACTGCCGCTGACAACCAGACACAAGTGGGTATACGTGTGCTTCAAGGAGAGCGTGAAATGGCTGCAGACAACAAGCTCCTGGGCGAGTTTGAACTTGTGGGCATCCCACCAGCTCCCAGAGGCATGCCTCAGATTGAGGTCACATTTGATATTGATGCCAATGGAATTGTGACAGTCTCTGCTAAAGACAAGGCAACTGGCAAGGAGCAGCAGATTACTATTCGCTCTTCTGGTGGGCTTTCAGAGGAGGAGATCCAGAAAATGGTCAAGGAAGCTGAGCTTCATGCACAGAAAGACCAGGAGAGGAAAGCTTTGATTGATATCAGGAACACTGCTGATACTACAATTTATAGCATTGAGAAAAGCTTGAGCGAGTATAGGGATAAGATCCCAGCTGAGGTTGCTTCAGAGATAGAGTCTGCAGTGGCTGACTTGCGCAAGGAGATCGCAGGTGATAATATTGATGAGATAAAGGCAAAACTTGATGCCGCAAATAAGGCAGTTTCAAAGATTGGGCAGCACATGGCTGGAGGCTCCAGTGGGTCGGGTTCAAGTGGATCTCAGGGCAGTGGTCAGGCTCCGGAGGCAGATTATGAGGTGAAGAAGTGAAGCATGAAAGGTATACCATCCTTCCACCTAAAAACTAATTTAAGAGACAAACATTAATACTGGAGTTATTATCTTATGCTTGATTCAGATATGGTCCAAAACTAGTTTTGATTTTTCTTACCATACAAGTAGATGATTAATTCTGGTCAGTGCCAGTAACACTTGATCATAGATCACTCAAGTCAATTTCCACCAAAAATAGTATCAAATTTAAGAATGACTAACTAGGGATGTCTGACTTTATCTAATTGGTGTTAGTTTCCATTATGTCCTATTGTACATTGGTTACCTATGTTAGTGTTTTTAGTTAGTTTGTCATTATCATTTAATAGTGAAAGGAGTTCGTTCATTGATGTAATAAGACATGTTGTAGTCACATTGCATGCTTATGCTTGTGCAGATTTCCAAATGGCACTGTATAACTGGATCAACCACTAGCAATTCTTTTATTTGGAGTTCAACTGTATCGATTTTTTATTTGGATTAGTTTAGTGCTTTCCCATGATCTCTTGTTTTTTCTTATACTTCTTTACTTGTTGAAACAAGAATTTTTTCAATGTAAACACGTTGCATTTAGTATTGCTGTCAAATTATGAAAGTTCTTTTTTGTCCTACACAACGCCCCCCCTTCCAACACAAAAATAAAATAATAATAATAAAAAAGCAAATGCTTCTCATGGTTGTTCTACATGGCCAGCCATTTATTCTTACCTAGGTTCATGAAGGAAGCTCAATATTGCTATCAAATGTACGACAGCTCTTTTTTGCCAAAAAAAAAAAGAAAAAAAAATCCATTGTCATCTAGTCATTTTGAGGGGTGTAAATGGGTCCGGTCGGACTGGGTTACGAGTGACCTGATCCGATCCGATTTCTTGATCAGGTGTGAAAATTGGACCTAAACCTAGCCCAATACAAGATTGGGTTGGGTCCATGATCAAATTTTTTGACCCAACGGGTCATTCGGGTCGAGTTGGATCCATGTATAAGTCGGCCCCAATCCATGAAATATAGGTTTAGCTCGGGTCTGGGTCCAGGTCGATTCGAGTTTGGTTATAAGAAAGAATAATAAAAAAAATTGTGTAAGTAATAGCATGGGGTTCACTCACCCATCCAAATTTCTTTTGAGGCTATATGTATTCTAACTCATTCTCGACCCAAATTAAATTGAACCAATCTGAAGTAATATGAGTTCCATTTGGTAGTGTTGGTTAACGTCCTGGAAGTTGCCCTCCTGGCTTCTGGGAGGCATTAGACCTATAAGTTTTATTGGTTTGAGTTTTTGTCAAGTCTATCTTTAGGCAGAGCTCAAATTCTTGATATAAGTACAATAAAAGTAGTGCTTATGACTGATTACAAAATAGACGATAAAAAACAAATGATGACTTGCAAATGGCTCAGGAATTTATTTATGCTGCTGGATTTTAAATTCTTCCTTTAATGGCTTTGATACAGATTATGCATTAGACTACTTCAAGCAACCAAAAAAGACCCTATGTATGGTGACTGGTGGGCAAATTTTTTCAATGTGAAATCTAGAGGGGATCCAATACCACCGGTGATAACAATCAGCTAGAATATGGATCTATTGGGATCTAGAGGAGAGCCAAAGCTATTGGTGATAACGATCGGTCG
Organism: Cocos nucifera; assembly: GCA_006176705.1. Lineage (NCBI taxonomy): Eukaryota > Viridiplantae > Streptophyta > Magnoliopsida > Arecales > Arecaceae > Cocos > Cocos nucifera. Next base: position 2,680,509 of record QRFJ01000056.1, read on the forward strand.
GAATATAGATCTATTAGGATTTAGAAGGGAACAATATCTTCTTATAGCTTGTCGCTCGAGCACCGCTTGAATCCATCGATGATAATGATCGGCCATTGGTGGAGGGGGCATTGTAGGGGAGCCCGAGGAGGCTATTCAAGGTGAACGTGGAGGATGGTAGTGCAACTGGTGATATACATCGAAGGAAAGAAGGGGCTGTCTTGAGAAGCGATGGAGGGGGCGATGATGGCAGGGGGTAGAGAGAGGTGGCTGATGAGCATAAATGGGTGGGCGGCGGTGGCGGTGTACGACAAGTCGGCGGTGAAGGGGGGCAGGTCAGGGCGATGGTAGGTAGGAGAGGAGGGTACAAGGGGTAGCCGTAGGTGGAGATAGAGGATGGAAGAAAATAAGGGAAGATGGAGGAGAAGAAATCAATCAAAACATTAGATCTAGGATTTTGTTGTTTTGGACAAGGGCATACCTTGAGATGAAGCACTGAGCATGCGCTGCACGTCAAACTTGCCACCTCATTGGCCACCAAAGTCATCAATCGTCACCGTTTCGCCGAGAAGAGAGATTGATCGGAAACAAAGAAGAAATTTAATGGAGAGGAGCGATTAGGGATTGAGAGAGCATTATTTTGTTTTAAGAGAGCGTTTGAGAAAGAGACTTAGGATGGGTTCAGGTTCAAATGAGTGTTCGGGTCTAGTATTGGGTTCGGATTGCGTCGGGTCAGATCGCGTTATTTATCTCAAGATTCAAATCAACTCAAAAGTCTCTCCAGATCGAATTGGATCAAAATTCGGTGAATTCAGATCCGACCCGAAAAATAGAATGGGTCCAATTTTAGAACTCGACCCGGATCCACGGGTCCTTTAAAACGGTTCGAATCGGGTCTATATGGGTCAGATCGGATTGGATCACAGGTCAACTAAACCAGAACCATTTTAAAGGACCCGTGGAACCAGGTTGGGTTCTAAAATTGGACTCATTCCATTTTTGAGTTGGGTCTAAATTCACTAAATTTTGACTCGACCCGATCCGATCTGACCCGTGGGGACTTTTGAATTGATTTGGATCTTGAGATAAATGACCTAACTTAACCTGATCCGACCTGATCCGAATCCAAACTAGACTTGAACGCTCATCTAAATCCAAACCCATCCCGAGTCTCTCTCAGATGCTCTCTTAAAACAAAATAACGCTCTTCCATTTCTAATCGCTCCTCTCTTTCTCTTAAGCTTCTTCCCTATTCTTCATCAATCTCCCTTCTCCCCAGCGAAACAGTGACGATTGACGACTTTGGTGGTAGACGAGGCGGGGATTTTAGTGTGCAATGCGTGCTTAGTGCTTCGTCTCAAGATATGTCCTCCAAAACAACGAAATCCTGGATCTAAGGTTTTGATTGATTTTTTCTCCTCCATCTTTTTTTATTCTCCTCTATCCTCCATCTCCACCTATGGCTACCCTTCTTCCCTCCTGTTTGCCACCGCCTTGGCTTGCCCCTCCTTCACCATTGACCTGTCGTACATCGCAGCCGCCGTCCACCCATCCCCGCTTATCAACCACTGCTTTTCACTTCCCCCTGCCATCATTGTCCCCTTCATCGCTTCTCAATGCGGCTGCCTTTTTCCTTCGGTGTATATCACCACTTGCATTGCCCCCCTTCGTGTCCACCTTGAGCACCCTCCCTAGGCTCCCTTATAGCACCAGCAGGAACCCTCGATTCTTGTGGGCTACTCATCACAATGCCCCCTCCACCGATGGCTGATCGTTATCGCCAATGAATTCAGGCAGTGTTCGGGTCATAAGCTACAAGAAGGCGTTGGTTCACCTCTAGATCCTAATAGATCTATATTCTGACCGATCGTTATCACCGGTGTCGTTGGTTCCCCTTTAGATCCTAATAGGTCTGTATTTTAGCCGATCGTTATTACCGGTGGTGTTTGATCCCCTCTAGATTTCACATTGGAAAAATTTGCTCATCAGTCACTATACGTAGTGTCTTTTTTGGTTGCTTAAAGTAGTTTAATACATAATCTATATTGAAGCCATTGAAGGAAGAATTTTAAGTCCAACCGCATAAATAAATTCTTAGGCCATTTGCAAGTCATCATCTGTTTTTATCATCCATTTTATAATCAATCATAAGCACACACTACGTTTATTGCACTTGTATTAAGAATTTGAGCTCTGTCTAAAGATAAATCTAACAAAAACTCAAACTAATAAAGCTTATAGGTCTAATGCCTCCCAGAAGCCAGGAGTGCAATTTTCAAGACGTTAACCAACACTACCAGATGGAAATCGTTTTGCTTCAAGTTGGTTCAATATAATATGGGTTGAGTATGAGTTAAAACATATATAGCCTCCTGAAAAGAAGTTTGGATGCATGAACGAACCCCATGCCATTACTTATATAATTTCTTTTTTTTTGTTATTTTTTCTTATAACCCAAACCTAAACCGAACTCGTATTTCATGGATCTAGGTTGGGTTATACGCGGATCCGATCCGAATGATCCGTTAGGTCAAGAAATTTGATCATGGACTCGACTCGATCCGATCTTTTATTGGGCTGGGTTTGGGTCCAATATTCAGATCTGATTAAGAAATTGGATCAGATCAGGGTCACTTATAGCCCAGTCCGACCTGACCCATTTGCACCCCTAATTCTACATGGTCAGCCATCTTATTCTCGGCTAGTGAGGGAAGCTTTATTTGCAGCTTCAAGTTTAATGTTGCTGTCAAATATATGAAAGCTCTGTTTTTGCAAAGAAAAACCATAGTCATCTTATAGTTATTTTACATGGTCAGCCATCTTATTCTAGGGCAAGTGTTAGCTGCAGCTTCCAAGTGTAAAGTTCCATACATCATCCTTGTGATGGCATCATACCATTGTTGGATTTCATCATCAGCTTTCATATCACTCAACTACTAGTGAAGTTTTCTTTACCAGACCATTACTCTAGAACACTCAAATAAACTTGTATGATGTTATATAAACAAATTAGACAAACAAGAAATAGCTGAATTCTAGGTGGTAATTGTTAAAACCTTATCAGGTGAGCACAAAATGGACCTTTGTCATATGTGCTGGTGTGAATGAGTTGTATTCTAAAATTGTGATGCTAATTGTAACTAAGCAAGTGGGTGCATTTTATCAGTAACATGGCTAGAGTGCGGTCCATGCATCACATGATTTTTCCATCTGAATAAATAATATGCCTGAGATGAAGGACTTGAACATTGGACCTCAACTTATATATGTACGTGCATGGTTCGCTGAACCGCCCCGTATTAGGCGATTTTGGCATGCCGAACTGAACCAGTGGCCTACCAGTGCAATTCAGGTATTCAATTCGGTGCACCAGCAAAAACGGAGGGAGGGAGAAGAAAAGAGCGGAAGAAAGAGAGAGTGCAGGAGGGAAGGAGAGGGAAAGGCCGTCGATGGTTTGCTGAGGCTGTCGGGACTTCGAAGAGATGAGAATAGAGAGGGAGGGAGGGAGAGAAATAGGAGGAGGCAGCTAGGAGGCTGGCTATGGCCCCCGAGGCTTCTGGATGGCTGGATCCCCTCCCCCTACAGTATTCGTTGGGTCGAAATAGGGACGATCCACCCCTATTTCATTGTTTAATTTTTTTGGCAATGCATAGTGAAGCCGGCCTCCCCGCCACCTAACCCCTCCTTTCGTCTCCCTCCCTCCCTCCCTCCCTCCCTCCCTCCCTCTCTCTCTATCTCTCTTCTCGTCTCTTTGGAGGAGAGTGGAGTTCCGGAGGCCACTATCAGTATCTCTACCAGCCTCCCTCTCCTCCCCCCTCGCTATCTCTCTCACGCGTGCACGCGCTCCCTCCCTCCCTCCCTCCCTCCCTCTCTATTCCTCTTCAGTTCTCCCTCTCTTCTGCTTTCTTTATCATGTTGATTTGGGCCCGGTACGGCTTGGTATGGGGGCATATTGAGCTGTACCACTGGCCGATCGACATAGGTTCCAGTTCCGGTTTTGTGGACCTTGTGTACATGGGTATCATGCAACCCAAGAAAGTTGGGAATGTTGGATACCTGCATGGCGGTTGGTGAAGTCATGTTTCCAAGATTTCTTAAGATGGAGAATGGAGAAGTTGCAAACGTAGGCCCACACAGCCAAGTTATGTTCTAAGATTTCCTGAGGTAACGTATAGAGGATATTTTGGGAATAAAAAATGGAAACATATGAATTGAAGCTTCATTAGGGAAGGCATCCAAGTTGGGAGAGTTTTAGTTTTATGGTAGAACAGATTTTCATCACTTGCAACATGCCATCTTGTAGCAAATGCCCTTTAATATTTTGTGGGACAATGGGACCATTTAATTGACTGGAGCTTTTATTTACCATGCATTTTCACACGGTGGCCATTGGTAGGATTTGAGGCGGTGAAAATTTATTTAAAAAACTACAAATAATGTGGTGATAATTCCACACACTTCAATTTCCCTGAAAGGGCTCAGACACGTCTGTGGAGCTAAGAAGTTGACTTCTCGATAGCTGTGCTATGCGCATAGAAAAATCTTAGGGTAACATCTGGATGGATCAAAAGTAGGACTTCCTTTTAGTGAATAGCAGGGCAAAGCTTGGGAGGCATTTGGACATTCTTCGATATCTGTTATTGTTCTTTTGTTACTTTCTTCTTTATCCACTTGCAACATTTAAGAGTTTCAAAAATTTTATGCTAAGGTGGCATCCATAACTGCAATTTCTTGATCTTATGCCGCCTTAGATATGATTGCAAGGAAAGAAATGCATGTGGAAAACAGCACTGATTGTGGTGAATAGGTTTATGATCAACTAATTACTCAATATTGCTTAAGAAATCATAGAAAATACTTGCAATTGTAACAAAATTTCCAATAAAATCATTAAATGGCTGTTGAGATTTAACAAAAGCAAGGCGATTTAAGGAATTGTCAAGGTTTTTCTCTGCTGCCTGATCATTTCTTGTTCTATGAATTATCAGAGCAAGGCAAAAGGAACAGAAGCAAGGTGATTCAAGGATTTGGTGATGCTATTTTCTGCTGACTGAACTCTTTGCACGATACTGTGTTTTGTTAAAGGGTAACTGAGGAATATCTACAGTTGGTGCTTGATGGAAACTGTTTCTAATTTGATTGAAGCACTTGATCAGAAAATAAATGTTTAAAACATGTGCATGCTGAAACTGCATTTCTGCATTATGCACGTGGGGGTTCAAGCAGATGCAAGGGAAGCTTTGTCCTATCTAGAAGTCCTCAAATTATGTTTACTTAATGACAAGATGCGGTAAAAAAGATTTTTATATCTACATGAAACAAATTGATGAAGACTTCAGGTTTCCTTCCTAACCTTCTGTGCTACCATATCTAGCATATCAGTCAACCTGAGACAATTTAGGTGGTTTGAACCAACACATATTACCAGAATTATGGTGCTGGGATTAGATAGAGATTAAGTTTCGACTGGTTTCATGCAGTGAAATTACAAATTTTATTGTAACTGTTAGAAATATGATTTTAGTTTGAGTCTCAATTTTTTTTTTATCTTAGCATTTAATTTAGTTCAGAGTGCTGGAGTGATCTGGAGACAAGTTAAGATGCATCATCAAGATCAGCTCAAGCATTTGAGGTGTATGTCAGATGTATTTTGTCAAGTCCCTACACAATCAAAATTCAGTTTAAGACTTTATTTTGTATAAATTGCAGTTATGCACAAAACTTGAAAGTAAGCTTTTCAGGACATACAGAAGTTGTTAGATGAATTTGAAATTTGTCTCTTGGGATGGTAGTTGAATTTGATCATCTGGGTCTGAATCATGGTCTTGTGCCTTCGAAGTTGAGTACTTGTCTGCAAGGATTAGTATTGGTCATTTTGATTCTGTTTCATATAAAATTAAATGTAAGTTCTCTGACCATGTAATATTTATGTGGAGAGCATGGGTTTGGGATATGAAAATAATAATATGGAATCATTGGAATTTTAATTATTTGTTTATGTTGCTTATTCTCCCTTGACTTTCATTCATCATCTTTACATTGTTTTTATTATGTTGGTGAACATGCAATCCCCCTTTCTGTACAAGTTCACATTCAAGGTTCAGACAGATGCAAAGAAAACCTTCTTCCTATCTAGAGGTCCTCAGATTATGTTGTTAATGACAAGCCATGGGATAAGAGAGAGAGAGACATTTTTACCTACATGTACCAGATTGATGAATACTTCACATTTGATCCCGACTTTACGATATCTAGCATATCGGTCAACCTTGGCCAATCAGCAGGCATTGAACCCTATGGTGGCCGGAATTAGAAATAGAATCAGTGACGAGTAGTTCCATGCAGTGGAAGTACATTTTAGGGTTGGTGGAATTAGAAATAGAATAAGTGACAAGATTACTTCCATGCAGTGGAAGTACATACTTAGGTTTTGAGTAGGAAACTACTCTTGTGCATGACTGATCAGATCAAGTGCATGAACAATTTTGGTTTAACTATAGGATGGATATGCATGTGCACTGCACAAGCCGATGGTACTGCTCTGATGCATGGATGACAGGTGAAATGGCAAGACAAATGGGCATGCATGCCATCAGTAAGTTGAATAGTGCATGAACGGTTGTGATTTTATGGTCAGGCAAATGTGCAATGCATGTAGTGGTTATTTGGTGAGTACATCAGGGTGAAAAAGAATCTATAAATGCTGTTTATGCTCTCCCTTTAGATAATTATGGAAGAGGGTGTAACCGCACGCAGAGCTCAACCGGTTTTTGTAGGCCATAAATTTTGGCTTGGTCGATATTCCATGAGAATGGACTTTTACCACTGATGTTGTGATGATGAGGAGGCAAGAAGGAATCACTAGATCTATGAAGTGTATGATACAACTGACATCCACATTATGTGACAATTTTGTACATGTGAATTATTTTAATATATGAAAAAAGAGTATAGCAGGTGGATTATTCTGTATAGGTTAAATCTTTTTACGTCCCAGCGTCATCTGGTGTTTAGCTTTAACCCATAGTGACAAAGTTTTGAAAAATCTGTTTCGCCCAGGTGAGATAGGAGGATAACCATTCTGTTCAGAGTTTTGTTGTGTATATAGCCCCCCAGGCTTGATGGTAGCTTGATGATCCTTTGTTATGGTGATGGATGGCAAGCCCATACCTTGGTATTGCTAGGCCATAGGTTTCCTTATTCCTCCAACATGATACTTTTTTACTTTAGTGACGGATAGCAACCCATACCTCGGTATTGCTTGACCATGAATTTGCTTATTCCTTCAACCGTCTTCACCATTAGAATTGGTTTCTGGTCACTACCTGATGAGGCATGAACGATTAGATAGATGCAAGCGGCGGCATAGTGCAACTAAGACCTGTGTACCAGTCCTTTTTTATTTCAACCGAATCATATTAGTAATATGTTTAGGAAAAAAGGCAGGCAGTGTGGTTTGTTCAGTATTTGGCTTTTATTTTCCCCTGTTCTGATGCTGATTCACTTATGAGATTGTGCGTGTGACATTTATCTAGTTGCAACACAACATCTCGTTCTTTCCAGGTGAAGAAAGCTACGTTATGTTTGTCTGATTAAATTTCTGTTTGTTGTTTTCAGTCTCAGGAGATTATTGTTTTCCTCCCATGCAGTGCTGGCATAATGTGTCCATGCGATGCAGCATCATTGAGAGCTAGGACATAGAAATGGAGTTTCTATACCATTTTGTTGTCTAACAAGCAGTTTAAACTGCTGTAAACAGAATTTTTCGTATACTGTTTAGCAGTTTTGTTGAAAAAATCCTGCCAATTAGCTTTTTCTTTTTTTAATAAATTATGTTTTATTTTATTTGCCGTTGCCCGTCCTTTGCCCTTCTATTTCAGCAATGATTTGTTGACTTTCCAGTCCAGCATTGCTGTTCAAAATGAATGATGCTGGCAAAGTTCTTGCTTGATGTCACGAGTGGAGAGTATGACGTGCTCGACGTCAGAAAAAATGATTCCTGTTCTATTCACTGAGGTGTGGTTGTCTGGTGCAATCAATTTTTTTGCTTGTTACCTTATAATATTTTCCAATGTCATGATACATTAGAAGTAGCGCTGAAACCCGAGTAGATATGGAACATGGATATCAATATATCCATATCTATATTATTTTATCTAATAAATATAAATTTAAATATTATTATTAATTTATTCAATATATAAAAAATTATATCTATATTTATTTTAAATAGATATTGAAAATATAAATATGAATATAAATATAAATTAAATAATTAAATTTATAACTATTAAAGTAAAGATGTTAGTATATGAGAAATCATGTTAAACATGATTATATATATATTTTTTAAAAATTAATATTATTAAATAAGATTATAAGAAAAATTGGATATTTGGTTTATATGTATTTATTTTTTTATGGATATGAATATTGGATGTTGAAATTATTTTTTATATATAAATTTGGATATGAAAATAAATTTAGATGGATGTTGTCTTATCCATTTTATCCATCAAATTTGATTGATCGGGATGGAAAAATCCGAGGGGTGTGAAAATAGTTAGCAGAGTTATCAAACCTAAAAAGGTAACTTGAGTTTTTCGAATAAAAATTGTCGATGGAAAAAAAAATTGATCTTCTTACGTACCACAAAAAAACAATCTTCGTTGCACTAAAAAGTATGGGCCAGGATCTCATTCCTTCCAAATTTTCATATTTATGGTATTAGTTGAGATAAAACAAGATCTTGACCAATCTACTTAAATAATGTAAGGTAATTATAGTTTCTCCATTTAAGATTAGATTTAATTTTATTAAACTTTCTGTGGTTTAGAAAATAGCATTTAATCCATCTGTGGTTAGATCCGTCAAACATCATTTTATTTTGTTACGCATCTACAGGGTAAAATGGGTTCAGGATGATAGACAACGAATCGAAACCTTTGAGGGCGAGGTCAGGCTCGAAGGACGGGAGGAGGAGGAAGGACTGGGAGTCGAGTGCTAGTAGAAGACGTTGAGCTTGTTGTGGCTCATGGCGCGAACGGTGCGAAGGAGATCAGAAATGGAATAGAAGTTGCGGCTGATGTCGAGGAGGAGGCTGCGATGGGGGAAGAGCGGGCGATCGGAGATGGAGATCCTAGCGAGGACCACGGGCGGGTCGCCCCAGGCCAGCTGGGAGAAGGTCTCGAGGCGACGCATGGCATCCTAGGTGGTGGCGGTGCTAAGATTGGCGGCGGAGTCAGAGGAGGGAGGGGGAGCAATGAAGAGGGAGTAGGACTCATTGACACCATGGTGGAAAGGGATAGAGAGGTCGGTGATGGAGAGAATTAGGGCAGAGAGCGGTGGGGCGGAGGCTGAGAGGTTGACAGCAGGGGGATGGCGAGGCGGTGGCGCTTGGAGAGGAGAAGGTGGGAGTAGCGGGCGACGGCGCGGCAGAGGTAGCGGTGATTGGGGTAGGGAAGAGGATGTGGAAGGAGGTGGTGGTCCCCGACGATGGCGCTGGCCGCTGTCCACCCCTCCTACATCCCTTCACTCGCCTCCTCCCATGCATCTCGATCCACGTCGTAGACCCCCCACACCACCCCCCCCCACCCCGCCCCCCCTGCCGATGCATAGAAGGGCCACTGCCACCCCTCCATCACGTACATCTGCCGCCCCACCACCACCACGTCGTACCATGCCATCCCGTAGTGCATCCCCGCTGCCGGCAACCATCGGTCTGTTGTCTAGTCATAGCACTGCCTTGCTGAGATCCGCCTGTCGCTGCCCCCAACTGCGAAGATCCGGCTGCCGATCGCCCTTGCCGAAGGACCGTGGGGGTGGCATCGGCTCCGCGGTGGACCATGAATTCGTGGCGGCGCGTTAGGTAACAAGGGTCCGGAGTGGGTCTTGGTGTCTGGCCGCATCCCCCCGAGGATATAGATCTCGCCGCGGTGGGGTAGGGCATCGTAGGCGAAGGTCGTAGGGCAAAGAGGGACGGCATTGCAGGCGGGGAGGGGGGGTGGGGGCGGGGAGGACGAGCCAGTGGAAGGTGCAGGGTCCAGGCCTCCGGTAATAGAATTTGGATAGAATATTATACCATCCATCTTCGAATTTAAAATTTATTATGAGCTCGAAGATATTCATAAGTTATGCATTTTTTTATATCCAATCTATATTCATTTCATATTTAAAAAAATAAATAATTAAAATAATTTTATACATATTATCAATTAAAATAAAATTATCAATTCAATATAAAATATAATTTATAAGTTCAAATTTATAAAATTAAATATAGAAATAGAGTTATAATTTAATATAAAATATAATTATTAAATTTATTATTTTATTCATAAAAATTTAGTATTTTGTTAAAAAAATAATGAACTTGAATATCAAACTTATAATAATTTCAGAAAATGATAACTGCAACTCTATCCTAATCTGAATGTTTGGATATGGATAATATTTGAATCCATATTTAGATATATATATATATATATATAGATTTGGGTAGAAAATAATTCTATCCATATCTATATTATAGTTTTTTGATTTTTTTCAAATTCAAATTTAAATTCAAATTCGATTAAATTTTATTTTTTGGATTTGATCGTATTTGGGTAGGGCGCATATCATTGGATTGGATTGATTTTGCCATCCCCAAAGAGAAGTTGGGTGGAAGGCGAAGACGAAGAAGTAGGAGAGGGGTTAGGCGGTAAAGAGTTCCACCTTTGCTCGAAAAACATGGGCCAAACCTTGATCTTAAAGGTTTGGGAGGAGATTGGAGAGAAAAGGGAAAGCAAGGAGAAGAAGAACGAATTGATCTTGCCATTGACATTGAAATCTTTGGCTTATTTCTTCGTAAGTGATAAGTGAGGATTTTTGAAAAGCATTAGGATTTAGCTTTTATTATGATGCAAGATTGCTTTATTTCTTTTTTTTTTTAATTGCATTTTTGCTTCCTCTCCATTTGAAAGAAATCAATTAAAAGATTATTACTATCACAGAGAGAAAGGGCGTCTAAAAATAAAATGCAAAACTTAGTCATAGTATAGTATAATTGTCAGGGATAATCAAGATTGGCCATGGTATATCAAAGAACTTGGATTCAAGTGATTCATCGTTGTGTTTATCTCCTACACAACGGACAATGAAAGGTTTCCTTATGTTAGGGCTTCAATATCAGCCTCATTTTTTGGTACATCCGTACATGATGGTTTCTTGCTCATAAACATGCTACTGCTTCAATTATATGGACATCTACCAATTTCACCAAATGGACATGCATACAATTGGAATTAACCATGCATTAAGAGTATTGGCTGAAGAGATGGCAATCTCACAAGCGCACTTGTAGGTGGACAAAAGCTACCCTGTACATTATACCGAGATTTCTAGCTAACTTGGCGGTAAGGAAAATGGGAGTTATCTTAGTACCATAGAATATCTTTCATTTGAATTTGTAGTTTCATTCAGTGATACATTGTTCATACTTTTTACTAAATATCCAGTAAGAGAGCTCTGATTGCCATAGCTTGATGTATTTCGGCTACTAATGTGCCATTAAAGTAAGAGCTCTCCAAAAACCTTTTACCACATTATTTGGACACTATTTTTTTTTTTTTTTTTTCATTTGTGGTGATTTTGGATTGGACCTACTTTTAGCCAAGGCTTTGAATAAGATTTGCTAGGCTTTGCCTTAGACCGAAAATGACTGTATTAATTAAAATCTGCGTAGATCTTGGTTAGTTCACCTTGTGCGCAACCTAATGATGGCCTAACCTTTCTAGGAAATGTCATTGTACCTAAGATAAAATCATACATCTATTAGACCATAAGATACAAATCTACATTTTATTTTTTTTTCCCCAGCTGCGTCTCTTGCAATATTAGTAATATATGTGCACACACAAGAGGCAGTATCTTCCCATTGTCCATTAATTAATGGTACGAGATTAATGTTTAGTTCTTCAATCTCTTTCTTTATGCTATAAATATTCGGTTCGAAGCAAATTTTGCACGTAGATTAAAATAAGGTTCCATAAAATGCAGCAAATTCAACATATTCTCTTTCTTTTTCCCGGAATTCTTGATTGTTCTGCCATGCAGGGATAATAATAAACTTATCTTTCTCGTAAAACTTGACTTCTTTATCAAAATAATATTATTTAAAAAAATAATTAAAATAATATTATTTTTAAACTATTTATGAAAGTATTGCTAGAAACAAAGTCATCCTATTCTATGGTAGGACAATTTTTTGTGCTTACTCCTCCCGCCCCATACTGACTCAAAGCGTTTGGGTTGAGTCACATTAGTCGCCAAGGCGGTTAAGTTATCCTACCATAGGACAGCTCTCTAACCCCTTATCATAAAGTGATGCTCCATGTAGAAGATGTGGGTTGAGAAAGTGAGTCGCTTTATTATAAAGCGATGCACTTTAAGTAAGTCGTCCTACCATAGGATGACTATGTGGACCCCAAACCTCCACCATCCAAAACCAACGCGCTTCCCCTCTTCCTTCTCTAGTGGTGAGAATAACCTAGAGCTTTGCTTTGTAGATTTACTCATTAGATTATTTAGAAATTATTAAAAAATAAAAAGTTGGAGAAATAAAGTCAGAGGAAGAAGAAGTTGGCGATAAGAAGTTAGAGAAATAATTTAATCAATTATTGTTAAATTAGAAGAATTTACCATCATTCATATGTTAAATTTATGAAATAATGTATTTTATAGTAGATACGATATGGCTAATTTAGACTCTGATGTGCACTCGAGGCCGTTGGATCCTACTATGCTGTATCTCTAAATCCGACACTGGAGTGACCATATATATTATGAGAAGAACATGAGACCTCTACATTGCAGGCATAGAGGATCTATAGCGATATGCGCATAGCGGTCATATAAGAGAATCATGCAGTATCTTCATATATCAGATTTTTATGAAGTATATAGAGTATGTAATGTATAGCTTGACTAGGCTCTCATCACAGCCATGATAAAGCGATAGCATCAGAAGACTCACTTTTCATCTGCACATCGAGAAGGTGACGATCATATTATAGGATGTTATCATTCTCCTCGAGTTACAGGTGCATGGACCTGCCATCATTAGTGCTACATAGATCATCTGGTCAGATCTCTGTGAAGAGCTGTTTGGGATTACACCACCAGAGACGATGTTGTCTAGGTCTTCACTGAGATTTTACTAGCTTTGCAATAATTTTCACTACTTACCAGATGATGCAGATGATGAGACTATGCGGAGGTATACTCGAGCATTTATTTTGTCTTATCGATAAGTCTGGATTTCACATGTAGTTGTTGTACTTACCACTGCTACGTGATCTTCGTATATATGAATAGTTGAGTTGGACAGTGCTACTTAGCATTTTTATATCGCGAGCTCTGCAAGGCCACCAAATTAGATGCGCATGAGATAGCTGGGTCGTTGATGTTGCTGCAACTTTGGGTATAAGAGCATTTACATATTGGAGGATTAGACAGAGTACTCCATATGATAGTAGCCCACCAATCGGTACCGAAAGATGATGTGGTAGGATATGGCCTATTTGGTGATGCTGATATCGAGGGCCCTTTTGGTGGCATACAGTATGAGTAGGCTGATCCACTGGATTGCATGTATGTAATCAGTAGCACTAATTTATTATGATAAATGACTTTTGATTTTAATAGTATAATATATTGACTTTATTTTGGATAGATGGACTCGACTGATTAGTGTCAGCAATCTAGTGTCACACATAATTATAAATTATGGAGATCAGCTTGACCAGCAATACAACGATCAGATAGTATGGGAGCCTTATACACCAGAGATATTGACTGTATTGTACGAGATATTAGTATATATGAAGGACACACGCACCACTCATTTGCTTTGATATCATCGAGATATATCGTCCGGAGCATGTGATGCGATAGTTTGGCATGCATCAGGGTGTCTCCCCATCATGCAATACTCGGGATGGCCTCCGCACTCTGGATCGATGAGAAAGGCATAGACATGATTGGGCTCGAAAGTACGTGGAGCATATCAACGCATGAGAGCGGCGGGAGAATTTGATTGTGGCTGATCGAGCTATGCTCCCCATGATGGATTATTATGATCCATATTTAGTGGTATAAGAGCATCACTAGGTGATTCATCTCATCTTTGATGATTGAGCGGCCTAAGATGAGATTCCATCCATCGGACAGCATGATGGACATTATGATAAGTATATTTTATTTTTTATCTTAGTTTGTTATGTCAATTTTTTAATTCTTATGAATAATATCTATTTTTTCTTTGATACTGACAGTTTCGGAGGATCACGTCGCTATATCACCGAGCATGGAGCGGCTTCCATTCAGTCACTATTGGATGCAAACACCAAGCATTTATCGATGTCATGAAAGACTTTGTCGATACTATACAAATCGTCTCTAAGGATAGACGATTTCATACTGTACCATTGATGAATGATCCGAATATCCTATCACATACCCAGCATACCTCATTTTCTACCTTCTCGAACTTTGACCTTCCTATAGATGAGCCTGGAAACACATCATACTGACCCCATGAGTAGCACATCGATCGTACACATAGGAGGGTCAGAGGCAGGAATAGATTGAGGGTTTCCAGAGCCAAATGTTGGATTCATGTTGATAGACCGAGCACGATAGCACCTTCCTCCCCACCGATTGATACTGTACTTGAGCCATCATACCGCCAGCCAAAGGTGACACATATCTATGAGAGATGGATATGAAGGAGGCTATAGTACCTTAATATATACATCTTTCAATAGTTATATTGATTGTACTTTATTTATAATAAATTTTATAATGATCAACTATTAGTTTATATTACTTTGAAAGTAAAATTATATTTTTTTTAATATGATTGCATATTATATTAATGGGTTAGTCTGATTGCTTATTACTTCATCATAATTTTTGAACCTTTAGGATTTTCAAGCCTTTATCTTATTCAGGTTATCTTATTTGATTGCATTTGTGCATGCAAGCAGCTTATCAATTTTTCATCACTTTGTAATTTATTGGAGTAAGCTACGATATCTGATCATTCAACCTTTTTTTTTTGGAATGAGAGCATACAAGATATCATATCATCATTGCTATACTACATCTATGCATATATTCTTTCTATAAATTTGACTTGGGCCCAAGTTTCATGGATCAGAACAGTTGTCTCTATCTATATAAGTTGTATTTCATTAGGTAGGTTCTGGTCAGTGTCCATATTTTTAATATTCTGGTGGATTGCATACAGAATAGCTAGAGTTTAAGTATAGGAGCATACTTTATCTCAATCAAAATGGCAGATGAGAAAATTTTGGAAACATGAAAATGGCATTCAGCACGTGAATCCATGATGAAACCTCAAGTGTCGCCCTATGATAGGGCATCATAAGACATCTCTATTAGCCATCTTATCATAGAGCGGCTAATTTTGTGCCGACTTACCAACGACTCCATGCAGAGTCATCCGAAACGATTTTATTTCGAACAATATTTTAATAAATAATTTATAAAAAATATTATTTTAATAATTATTTTTTAAAATAATAATATTTAGATTAAAAAAGCCCGCAGAACATCCATGGGAAAACGGGGACAAGGATTCCTCCCTTTTCTGCCTGCTACCATGGGCGCCAGGTTGTGACCTCTTTGGAGTCCTTCCGACGCCAACCATTTTCATTTTGTTTTCATGATGACACGACTCATGAAGGGGGCAACCCGGAAAACTTATGCATTGTACTAGCATATATTTTCACACCACATATTTGAGCACGAATACCTAGTGTGATGAAAATAATTTACATTACTGATACTTCAGCATTCTAAGTTTCCAGCTTTTCTGCCCGAGTAATAGAAAAAAAGGGGGAAAAAGAACATGCCTGCAAAGTAACCTCTCCCTCACGTCCTTGGATGGAGAACATGGTACCATGAAACAGATGTGAACATAGTATTTTAACTTAAAAAATTGTAAATATTATTAATAACAATTGTAGTGGTGATTCGGGTTCTATGGCTATTTAGCAATCAATTCCAATCTAAATACAACAGAATTAGAACTTCTTTAAAACCACATCTCATAACCCCCGAACAGGTGCAGTTTGGTGCACGGCCCACGGCTAAAGCACAAATAGATACTATTTGTGTAATGATGTTAACTTCCTTTTACCAAAAATACGCTTTTTTAAGTTTACATAATTGCTAAGCTTACCTACAAATCTATATCAATGCTTGTAAGAAGCATGTACAACTCAACCTCCCTCAAGGGAAGGATCTCTGATGGGAGATATTGCTTCGGTTATGGAAACCCAAAAGTCATTAACTAAAATGAGAAATTAGAGGAAGTCTGATATGAGATCTACAAAAATATCCTAGATGCATTCCACCTGCTTGAATAAGTCCAATGCTGCCAAGCCATATTCCCACCAACACAGCACGTCTTGCACAGCCAGCACCGTTCACCTGTTAGTGCCTTTAATTAGACTTTGTCAATTGAACCTAGTCCTACAGATTACAAGAAGACAATGTTAAATAGACAAGTCTAGTGCAGCTTGTTCAGAATTCTTTACCAACCTGTCCTGATCGTGATAGTTTCAATTAAGACATTCTGATCCACTTGTACCCTCCAGCAACTTTTTCTTTTTCAATCCAAGGAGGCATCCAGTGCTTGCTTCTGACTCGTGAGATACAAATCAGAAGTATATAAGCCCACAGATTGTGCATACAGCAATGCCATACCTCATGCAATACATTTACATATATTTGGCATTGCTAGATTCATGTTTAAAAGGGAAAACAATGTCATGTAAACAAAGAGCGTCTTTTTAGTCAGCCTGATTGACTCCTCTATATAATCGAAATTTTTCATAGCATCTTTTTCTTTTCACTGTTTCATTATATACTGGCTCCTACAATGCTCAGGTTCTTCTCTAGTGGTAAATGGGATTACAAGATTCCTGTCCAACTTAACCTACTTCAACATAAATTCCTATTTGAGACCAAATCTTCCAAATTTGAATATGCATGTGTGGACACACGCACACACAATCCAGTCAACCAAGTTCAAAATCGGATCCAATCAGGTGAAATCTGAAGATGGGGATCTTACAACAATGATCCAAGTAATTTAATATGATCTACTACCTCTAAAATACTTACAAACCAGAATCATGTAACTTAGAGTGTCATAATACCTATGCATCAAGTGGTCAAAATAGGGCATTATATCAAGTTTCCATTATATATGAGATGGATTCCCTAAATGTAAAATGTTCAGGAAATGATCTGCTTTATCATCCCTTGTGTTTTGATTATATATGATAATTTTTCGACTCCCCTATTTACATATGAAACAAACCACCAAAAGTAATATCTGGGAAATGGTCTGCTTTGATTTCTAACTGCATCCCTGAATCCACATGCAAGTTGTGCTCAACATATCATAATTGGATTAATTAACTTCTGCACATTTATTCTGTAAATTTTCCTTCCACAATTCCCAACACAATGTTCAACCATTCCGTAGTTTTGACAATGGATTCTGTATCTTCTCTGCAAACAAATACACAAATGGACCATACCTCAAACATCTGCAATAATTGCATTACACAAGTAGTAAAAAGTGCTTAAGGCAGTGAGTTGGGCACAAGGAAGTTTAACCACCACTCGGACTCTCTCCACAGTTAGTCCATTGCACCGCATCACTTCTACATTAATGTCTTTTAAAATTGCTGTTGTGCACTTGTACCCAATCAAAAATTGGCTGGCCTTTATGACCACCCACCAAAAAAAAAAAAAATAATAATCTCCAGTACTCAGTCATGAACATACTCTAAGCTAGTTTAAAAAAAGTTATACATTTCTTTTTTCTCTTATATTTAAGTTTACCATAATTTGCTCTAAGAAATGGCCTTCATGACCATCCTTGCATGATGCCAAACTGGTTGTAAATCTTAGTTATTTACCTAATACATGGCTTCAAATTTTGTTTCCATGAGAAAGTGTTGTAAGGATGTTTCAAGAATCTTAATTCCACCTAACATATGTTTCAAGAATCTTAATTCCAATTAACATACTGTTTTAGCATATTTCCAAGGTCACACAACTAAAAGTGCTTAATGCATGGAAGCAAATCACGCTGACTAATAACCATTCTTGCAAATAAAAAGCATGACTTTGGGAAGGGCAGTCAAACATTGCATAAAATATAATAGGATCAGATAAAACATTCACCTGAAAAGTTACTTTTATGCTTATGGCTGTTAAGGTTTTAAATCCCATGGAATGGGGCTATCTTAATTTTTCCATGGAACGAGATGTGTCGCCATCCCATCCTGTCCCATCCTGACACTTGGGACAGAGAACGTCCTAAGATATTCCAATTGGGACATTGAGATGCCATCAGGACAGTCCCTGTCCCGACACATAGGATGGTACCCCATCCCAGTGTCCCGTGGGACGTCCGCTGGGACCTAAATCCTTGTGGGCTGTAATGATCCAACATCAAAAGCAACCGATCTAGTCTACTACTGAAACTCTCAGATATCCATGAAGAATTTGAGGATAGGTTCAAAAGGAAATTAACAAAAGAAAAAAAGATGGCCCAAGTTTCACCTAATAAAATCTGCAGTGATGAATATGAATATAAAGTATTTGGAAACAAAGCTATTGAAAATAAAAGTGATATTGCAAAAAGCAACATCTTACCAGATACTTGGTGTAGCTCATGAAAGGCTTAGGCTACTCATGGAACTATTCTTGCCAGAGAACTTTAAAACTAGGCCATCAACATCAATAGGAAGAAGAAATTTTTGCAATAGGCAACCTGTAGAGAATGGTTCGGGTGGTGGAGCTATCATGAGGACACCATTCTTTCTACTCAACATTCCCATCACGGTCAAAGAGTCTCCCTCCTTGATGTACCTGTCAGTCATTCAACACACAGTAAGAACTACTAAGAAAATTTCTACGACAGCAAACAACACAAAAGTCCACTAAAATGATCTTAATGCCCTTCCTTGAGACGTAACAAACAAGCTCCAGCAGAAAGTTGTCTTCTTTCTAGCCATTTCTTCAAGGTTGAAGATAGTTCTCTGTTTTTACTTGTAGTGTTGACAAGTATGTTCTCATCAATCAGGGGAATCACTTTTGAATTATAACCAGCTTTCACCGAAGCTCTGGTACCAGATTTCATATCCGTTATGTAAAAGTCTGTGGCAAACCTCTGCCATAGGCCCAGAGATGTAGAACAATGTGCACAGAAGCACACAAAATATTCAAAATTGAGAAATTACAATGATGCTATTGCTATCAATAAAGATGCAAATGATGCAAGTAGCAACATCAAAAATTATCAGAGTACATTAACTGAAAAAATTGAGCTCTAGGATCACTTGACATTGTCTATCCAGTGTTTCCGGCAATTGAGGAAAAAGTGGGACAGAAAAATGTGCTATCAAGTTATCAACTATGGGGACCATCTCTAATGAGTCATGTGATCAGCCCTTTTTACTACACAACTTATATGCTTATAGATCCAGTCTATTCTGTAATTTACAATACCCTAAAATGAATATCTTACTCAGGTCCACCATCCATAACATAATCAATTATATAAACCATGTTCTTCAACTTTAGAAATAAGTGAAGAATGTGGTTAAAATTTGGAGGTCTATACCAAGAATAAAAACAACGTTCCCAACAATCCACAAGGATATTGTTACCAGCTATGAACCGTACAAGCACATCCTCTGTCACCCCCCACTGCCCTAAAGGCTCCTATACCCCAACCCAACTTGCTCCGGCCCTGAGTCCTCCCGCATCTCTTCCTCAATAAGCGGACTGTGGAAGTAAAGGGGGTTTCCACTTGGGACTGATAGAAAGCAGCATATCTATTTTGTCCCTCCTAATCGAACCCGCCTAAAAAAGAAAAATAGTTGGAAATTCCAGTTTTTACATGCAAAATGACAAATGATTGACCAAAAGTCCAAGGTCCAAGGTGGCATGTATCACTGTCACACTGTTTGCATACCATGTATACTGCCCTGTACCAGTGCATAAGAGATGCATTAAAGACAAGGAATTGCTAAAGTATATTTAAGATGCTAAAAAGATTGTTAAATTTTCTCAAAATAAGTTGTTTCCTCTTTCCTGTTTGAAGTAAAAAACATCTTTAAGCTCATTAAATAACATACAGCTAATCACAAATTCACTCTCATTCTCTACATTTAAGTGCAGAAATTACGACATCTTTAGCAGAATTTCAAATGGTCAAGAAGGCTGCACGAAATGATTGGGCAGAAGGTAATGATAAGCTGTCAACCTGACATCATGTTGAAAATCTGGTCAAGGAAAATTTGGGCTAGAAAGTGCCGTCTCATGAAAAGTCGGCTATGGGAAGATCTATCTTATTTGTCACAGTTTAAGTCATAGAATGAAGGGCAAAGCAACACACCAGACCTTGTTTTCTTGGGAAAGAGTCTAGACTGAATAAGAAAATGACAAGGTTTGATACAGAAAATAGTATTCATTTTTGAAGCACAAATCATCAGCCAAAGAACCAAATTCAGACACACTTTGCAGAAATATTCCTGAATAACAACCAGTAACTTCTAACCTTTATCCTTCTCCAAAGCAATTCATGCACTATGAATCTTTCAATCCCCGAAAAGTACATGGGTTCTCCTCCTGTTTTGGAAAAATACAGAACTACTAAAGGGTTCTCTCCTACAAGCTTTTCAAAGTATGTTTTTTTCCCTTTAATAGATTGCTTAATTTTACAAAAAAATAAAGTACATTCATTCTTGAGGGAATGATTATCCATTCTCCTCATACTCCATCACAATAACCTCCAAATTTTAGAATGTTGCAGATCTCACTTTATAACTCTGACTTTCACTTTAATCTCTAGCTAGGTTTGAAATTTCAGTTTTCAGTTTTGGCTGGGCCTGTGAGTTTCAATTTTGGTTGTTTTAGAAGTTTTCTGCAAGTTTCAGACTTCTGGCCAAACAAACAAAGAAAAATATAAGAACTTCTAAATAAAAATAGATGAAGAAAAAAGAAGGCAAGAAACTTATTAAACAATGTTTTATAGTATTTTGTGTTATATGGTTCTTCATATGTCTAGTTTCAGTGACATAGGCTGAAATTATTGTTGCAAAGAAGTGAAGCATATAATTTTTTCTACCATGAACAAGTATATGTAGTTTACTTCCTCAAATACAATTGTTCGAAAGTTCATCAAATTTAGCAATTTGAAGCTTTTTAATATTAATTACATGCAAACATTATTATTCATTTTCTAGTAGAATTCACAAATATTTTGAATCCTTACATGTTTAAAGTCAAGTGGCCAGCCATTCAATCAAATGCATATATTCATCTATTTCCTCTTTAAGCCAAGAAAAAGAACTACTAAAAATTAATATTACAAAGGAGCCTACATACTGATAAATAAAGATGTGATTTGAATATGAATGTACCACCAATACAGTACTAAAAAAACACTAATAGCTAGTTCCACCAGTTTGAAACTTGCCAAAATCACCAATAGAGTGAAATCAACTAGTTTCAACCAAAATTAACTGAAAATGCAGAAACTATTAGAAACTTGAAATTGGAGGTCAATTGGTTCAGTCTTCACCAAAATGGAACGATTTTGACCTAAACATAAACCTTGATCTTTATCATGATTTCCCTAGGCTACTTTACAAAATGCTTTTGTAGCACTTGACCGCTATCTATGCCACATAAGAACATACTATAACATTTCATTCTTAGGCCCTGCTAGGGATAAACCCCACTCCCGCCAAAGTCCAATCTGATGCTTAGCCTAATGCAACCGGTAATCACGGAAGAGCTTCGATCGAAAATTCTCCTCCAACGGCCGAACCTATCCCGGACTCACTCCAGTAGCCGAACCCCAGCCGAACCTTTTTAAGCACCCGGACTCCCTCCAACGGCCGAACTCCTACCAAACTTCTCCTTCAGTTGGATTTCTCCAAAAGCCGAACTCCTTCCAGATTACTCCAGTAGTCGAATTTCTTCAGGAGCCGAACTCCTTCCGAACTCCAGCAGTCAGATTTCTTTAGGAGCCAAACTCCTTCCGAATTACTCCAGCAGTCGGATTTCTCCAGGAGATGAACTCCTTTCGAACTCCTCTAGCAGTCGGATTTCTCCAGGAGCCGAACTCCTTCCGGGATTACTCCAGCAGTCTGATTTCTCCAGGAGCCGAACTCCTCCAGTGGTCGGATTTCTCTAGGAGTCGAACTCCTTCCGAACTTCTCCAGCAGTCTGATTTCTCCACGAGCTGAACTCCTCCAGTAGTCGAATTTCTCCAGGAGCCGAACTCCTTCCGGACTTCTCCTTCAGTCGGATTCCTACAGGAGCCGAACTCTTTCCGAACTTTTCCTTCAAACGGATTCCTACAGGCGATCCCACTACTGAACGATTACAATTGTCATTTATCAGGACGATTACGATTGGCATTTATCAGGATGGTTACGACTGTTATTTATCAGGATGGTTACGACTGTCATTTATCAGTCTGC
The DNA here is from genome assembly GCA_006176705.1 of Cocos nucifera. Lineage (NCBI taxonomy): Eukaryota > Viridiplantae > Streptophyta > Magnoliopsida > Arecales > Arecaceae > Cocos > Cocos nucifera. The sequence goes on from QRFJ01000056.1 coordinate 2,703,074, forward strand.
TATAGGCAATCCCACTACCGGATAGTTACAACAAACTCCATCTATAAAAAGGGACCCTTCAGATACGTTTTTTCTAAGCTCTATTCTCCTTCCCAAAATTCTGCCAAACTCTTCCCGAAACATTTCATTTCTTTTGGTCAGAAAAGCTGACTTGATCGTCGGAGGGTCCTGCCGGAATCACCACTATCGACTTCGAACGGGACTTTGTTTTGCAGGTCATCAACGGCGATCTCGTCTTCCTCGACTTTAGCTCGATCCGGCGTCAACCAAATTCTGCACCAACAGAATTGATGCTAGAGGAAGGGCCTTCTGTTCCTGAGGTTTCTTTAATCTTAAAGGAGTACTCAACAGCGATATCTCTTTTTTCTCTCTAAAATTCTTTTCAGAAAAAATGCCTTCCAGGAAAGCTTCGATCCGATGATCAACGGCCTCTACAGTCAGATCCCATCCAGATACATCCGTTCCGGCTCTAGCTCCGGTAACTCAAGCTCCACCTGTAGCCATGGTGGATGCGGAGCAGTTCAACTTGCTAGTCCAACAAGTCCGAGGTCTCACGGAGGCGGTGCAGGCCATACATCAGCAGGTTCCGGCGCAAATTCGGCTGGAGCAGGCTTTTTCGGAGCCCCATGATCCGGTCAAAGAACGGCTGATTTGGGTTAGCCGACCGATGACCTTCGAAAAGGAGAAACAAAGGGTGGAGAGCCATTGCTCAAATCATGATTCGACCTCGAGGTCACCTTTGCCCCCATCCCACCAGAAAACTTTGGAGATCAACGATCGTGAAGCTCTCCTCAATCAAAGGCTCCAGAAAATGAGCCGATGGATTGAAGATCTCCGTCATACTCCCTCCACACATAATAATAATATTTGCACTGACCTTCCTTTTTCTTAAAGGATTATGCAAGAGCTCATTCCGCCGAACTTTAAACTTCCCCAATTTGAAAGCTACGACAGAACCTCTGATCTAGTTGATCACCTTGAGACCTTTCGGACCATGATGCTGCTCCATGGCGTACCAAATGCCATCTTATGCCGAGCTTTTCCGTCCGAAGCAGCAAGAAACTAGTACTCGGCATTGAAGCCAGGTACGATCTTCTCATTTGACCAGATGAGCCATTAGTCTATGGCTCACTTCGTCAGCAGTCGACGTCTGCGCCGCGATTCGGATTCCCTAATGTATATCAAGCAGGAGGGAAGATCTATCCGGGCTTATGTCATCCAGTTTAATGCTGCTGCATTGGAGGTTCAGAACCTGGATCAGTCTGTTGCAATGGCCGCACTCAAGGGCGGCCTTCAAAAAAAATAATTTGTTGTTCTTAGAGAAGTACCCCAGGAACTTTGCCGATCTGCTAGCTCGGGCTGAAGGATATGTCCGAGCAGAGAAAACCTTCAAATTGAAGGATGAGAAAACCGCAGGAGAGCGACAGACGGACGAATTTAATAAACCCATAGTTGATAGTGGGCCGAATGAAGTTCGGCCGCGCTCACGAACTCCCTCCGAGCGCAAGCGAGTCTGAACTCCTCGAGCTCATCGTCAAAGAAGTCCCAATACAAAAGCACGACGAAGTTCTCCCCCTAGAAGGTTTCACAATTACGCCTCCTTCAATGCTCTAAAAACGCAAGTATTGATGGAGATCAAGAAGCAACTGCCGAAGCCAGAAAGGATGCACACTCACCCCAGCAAGCGCAATCCTAACAAATACCGTCTCTACCATCGTGACCACGGCCACAATACTGAAGAATACATTTAGCTCCAAGACAAGATTGAGGAGCTCATCAGGAGAGATCGGCAAGGTCGATTCCTCAGACGTCGGCCTGAAGTAAGAGAAAATCGGCCGAGGGTACTACCGCAGCTTGAACCACTAAGAAGGGAGGAACAACAAGAAGATCGGCTGCCTCTCGATATCATCAACACTATCTCTGGGGGACTTCGACGAGAAGAGGCCAGCGGATCTAGGAGATCAGTGAAAAGACGGAGGGCTGAAGAATCCATAACTTTCACCAAGGAAGATGCACGATGAGTACAATTTTCGCACAATGATGCGGTTGTAGTCTCTTTAAATACAGCAGACTATGATGTACATCGCGTCCTAGTTGATAATGGAAGTTCAGCTGACGTCTTGTTTTATGATGCTTTCTCCAAAATATCAAAATCTAATAGTCAGCTTGGACCAATAAATTTTCTCCTAATAGACTTCGCTGGCGCTACAGTACCAATTGAAGGTGTAATGACTCTAGCTGTGACTGCCGGACAATATCCAAAACAATCCAGAGCGTAGATGGATTTTCTGGTAGTAAAGATTCCCTCCGCTTACAACGCAATTCTTGACCGACCTGGTTTAAATGCACTTCGGACGGTGGTGTACACTTATTATTTGAAGATGAAGTTTCCGACAAGTTACAGAATTAAAGAGGTCAGGGAAGATCAAGCTCTGGCAAAACACTGCTACTCAATTGCCCTGCGAAAGGAAGCATAGTCCAACCCTTGTCCTGTTGACGGGCTAGATGTCCGCGATGACTTTGCCGAAGAACAGGGCGAACCCTTAGAAGATCTTGTGACCATCCCCTTGAATGACAGAAACACGGAGCATACGGTGCAAATTGGCTTCAATCTGGAAGATGAAGATCGGGAGCAGCTCATCGCCTTTTTACGGAGGAATGCCGACGTCTTCGCCTGGGTTCCGACAAATATGCCTGGAATCGATGCCGAGGTTATGGAACATCGGCTAGCCATTGACCCTAAATATCGACCGGTGAAAGAAAGAGTTCGAGGCCATGCACCAGAAAGACAGAAGGTAATAGCAGAAGAAGTCGACAAGCTTCTCAACGCTGGATTTATCCGAAAAGTCAGCTATCCGACTTGGATTTCTAATGTGGTTCTGGTCAAGAAAGCCAACGGCAAGTGGAAGATGTGCATCGACTTTAAGAAGCTAAACAAGGTCTGCCCAAAAGACAGCTACCCTTTGTCTAGAATCGATCAACTGGTGGACGCGACTTCAAGCTACGAGCTCCTCACCTTTATGAATGCCTTCTCTGTCTACAATCAAATTCGGATGGCACCAAAGGACGAGGAGAAGACTGCTTTTATTACTAACCATGGTTTTTACTGCTACAGGATCATGTCATTCAAGCTTAAAAATGCAGGCACGACTTATCAGCGCTTGGTTAATAAAATCTTCAAGGAGCAGATCAGCCACAATATGGAGGTTTACGTCAACAACATGCTGGTCAAAAGTCGAAAGATTATCAATCATATCGCCGACCTTGAAGAGGCTTTCGATGCGCTCAGAAAATATAAGATAAAGCTGAACCCAACCAAGTGCGCCTTTGGGGTAGCCTTAGAAAAATTTGTAGGATTCATGATCTCAAGACGAAGGATCGAGACCAATCTGGAGAAAATTCGAGCTATCCAGGAGATGACCGCTCTGAAGTCTATTAAGAAAATTCAGCGCTTGACTGGAAAGGTGGCGTCTTTGAATCATTTTGTCTCTAGATCGGTCGAACGCTACATGCCTTTTTTCCAAATTCTCAGGAAGTCAAAAGATTTTCGCTGGACTCAAGAATGCCGAAAGACGTTCGATGAGATCAAGAACTACCTCAGTTCGCCCTCCTACTAGCCAAACCCGAATCCGGAGAAGAGCTGTTTCTCTACCTCGCGGTCTCCCCTACGGCACTGGCGGCGGTCCTGATCAAAGAAGAGACGAAAGTACAGCGATCAGTCTACTACATAAGTCAGATCCTAAGAGATGCCGAGACTAGACATACAAAGTTGGAAAAATTGACTTATACTTTTCTGATTGCAGCAAGAAGACTTCGACCTTACTTCCAGGTATGTGCTATAACGCTTTTTACTGATCAGCCGATCAGAGCAATCCTTTATCAAATGGATGCTTCCAGAAGAATTGCAAAATGGATCATTGAATTAACAGAGTTCGACATCAACTACCGACCTCGATCAGCAATCAAGGCTCAAGTACCGGCCGACTTTATAGTTGAATGTACCATTCCAGATGAAGCTGAGCTTGAGCAGAACGAGACCGGCATCCTGTGGTTGCAGCCGAGCCTCTCCAAAGAAAGTGCCGACCTTCCCAAAGGTTTTTAGGCCCTTTACGTGGATGGTTCGTCCAACTCCGCTGGAGCAGGTATGGGGTTAGTTTTAGTTAACCCCGAGGGAGTTGTCGCCAAGTACGCGCAATGCTTCGAATTTTCTGCAATTAATAATGGGGCCGAATATGAAGTGCTGATTGTCGGGTTAAAAATAGCAAAAGAATTAAAAGTAGATCGACCTCAAATTTATAGCGATTCCAATTAGTGGTCGGCCAAGTTAGTAGCAACTATGAAGAGCGAGAGGAAAGTATAATGAAATACCTCGAGAAAGTAAAAGATTTGACTCCAACCTTAGGCAGTTTTGGCATTCGACAGATTCCGAGGGCAGAAAATATGAGAGCCGACCTCTCTAAATTGGCAACTTTAGCCCCAGCCGAACTGTCCAATGAAGTATTTTTTGAAACTCTAAAATACCCAAGCTCCGAGGAATTGCAGCTCACTATGCAGACAGAGCTCGGACCGAGCTGGATTGACTCGTTAGTTGCCTATCTCAAAGAGGAAGTTCTTCCTTGTGATCCGAAAGAAGCTCGGAAACTCATAAATCAAGCCTCATGGTACGTTTTGTATGAGGACAAGTGGTATAAAAGGTCGTATTCGCTACCACTATTAAGATGTCTTCGACCCTCAAAGGCCGACTTCGCATTATAGAAAGTACACGAGAGAATTTGTGGAAGTCATATAGGAGCCGGATTCCTATCATAGAAACTACTTCGACAAGGATACTATTGACCGACCTTGTACCATGATTCCATGGAATACGTCAAGAAATGTGACCGCTGTCAGAGAAATGCAAACATACAAAAACAACCGACCTTTGAGCTTACTCCACTAAGCGCACCTTGGCCATTTATGCAGTGGAGAAGGGATATACTTGGCCCTTTCCCAACGGCATCCGGACAACGAAAATTCCTCCTGATTGCGATCGACTACTTCACCAAATGGATCGAAGCCAAACCACTAGCAAAAATCACTGAGGCCAAGGTGCAGGACTTCGTCTGGAAGTCAATCATCCGTCGGTTTGGTCTGCCCCGAACTCTCATAACAGATAACGGACGACAGTTCGCTGGGACGAGGTTTGCTGAGTTCTGCGAAGATCTAAACATCTCCCATCATTTCACATCGGTAGCTCACCCACGGGCAAATGGAAAAGCTGAGGTGATCAATTGGATCCTATTGCAAGACATCAAGACAAGGCTCGACAGAGCGAAGGAGGCCTAGGTGGACGAACTTTACAACGTCCTCTGGGCGTACCAAACTACTCAAAGGCTACCAAGTGGGAAAATACCGTTCGCCTTAGCCATTGGAACGGAGGTAGTCATCACAATCAAGCTTAAACTTTCATTAGCGCGGGTTGTGGCCTTCAGTGAGCAGCATAACTCACAAGATCTCAGAAGCAACCTCGATCTGTTGGAAGAAAAAAGAGAGGAAGCCTAGGTTCGGATGGCGGCCTACAGGCAAAGGGTGGCCTGATACTTTAACTTCAGAGTCAGATTTCAAAGTGGGAGACTTAGTGCTTCGGTAAGCCGCCATCTCTCAGCCTCAGAGCCAGGAGAAGCTCGCCCCGAATTGAGAAGATCCGTATGAAATAGAGGAGGTCGTCCGATCCAGAACTTATCGCTTGAAGGAGCTAAGAGGAACAACGCTCTCACGATCTTGGAATTCAAAAAATCTGAGAATGTACTATCAGTAATTTTCCTTCAATAAAACTCCTCCATTTCAATATTATGATTTTCTGATGCAAAAATTATATGATGACAGAAAAGAAGCAATCAATGGTAGCCATATTAAGAATAGGAGGAGAACCTCGTCCTAACATGAGCAAGTCGAAGACCTCGTTCATTTTAGACGAGATGGAAGGAGAGGCCCTGACAACGGTCCTTATGTGCCCCCACAGTCCGTTAGGAACAGGAGGAGAACCTCGTCCTAACGTGAGCAAAGTCGAAGGTCTCGTTCATTTTAGACGAGAAGGGGGAGAGGCCCTGACAATGGCCCTTATATGCCCCACAGTCCGTTAGGAACAAGAAAGAACCTTGTCTTAACGTGAGCAAAGTCGAAGATCTCGTTCATTTTAGACGAGATGGGGGAGAGGCCCTTACAATGGCTCTTATGTACCTCCACAGCCCGTTAGGAACAGGAGGAGAATCTCGTCCTAACGTGAGCAAAGTCGAAGGCCTCATTCATTTTAGACGAGATGATGGGGAGAGGCCCTTACAATGGCCCTTATGTGCCCCCACAGTCCGTTAGGGAACAGGAGGAGAATCTCGTCCTAACGTGAGCAAAGTCGAAGGCCTCGTTTATTTTAGACAAGATGAGGGAGAGGCCCTTACAACGGCTCTTATGTGCCCCCACAGTCCGTTAGGAATAGAGGAGAACCTCATCCTAACGTGAGCAAAGTCGAAGGCCTCGTTCATTTTAGATGAGATGGGGGGAGAGACCCTGACAATGGCCCTTATATGCCCCCACAGTCCGTTAGGAACAGGAGGAGAACCTCATCCTAACGTGAGCAAAGACGAAGACCTCGTTCATTTTAGACGGAATGAGAGAAAAGGCCCCGATAATAGCCCCAGTGTGCCTGACAACAACAGGAGATAAGATCTCCTTCAACCTTGGCTGAAGACAAGATCTCCGAGCTTTCCTTCAACGACAACCTCGGCTGGAGACAAGATCTCTCCCGAGCTTTCCTTCAACGATAACCTCGATTGGAGGCAAGATCTCCCTCGAGCCTCAACTTTAACTTCAATCTCGACTGGAGATAAAATCTCCTCCGAGCTTCAACTTCGACGTCAATCTCGACTGGAGATAAGGTCTCCCCCGAGCTTCAACCTCAATGGGTGCAGAGCCCGGAAAGGGACTTCGGCGGTCGCCTTTTTGATACTCCCTTCCTTCGAGTTTTGAACTCGGAAGTAGAGGGACTATTGTTGGAGATAAATCCCGCTCCTACCGAAATCCAATCTGATGCTTAGCCTAATGCAACCGGTAATCACGGAAGAACTTCGATCAGGAATTCTCCTCCATCGGTCGAACCTATCCCGAACTCACTCCAGTGGCTGAACCACAACCGAACCTCTTTAAGCATCCGAACTTCCTCCAGCGGTCGAACTCCTACCAAACTTCTTCAGTCAAATTTCTCCAGGAGCCAAACTCTTTTCAAATTATTCTAGCAGTCGGATTTCTTCTGAAGCTGAACTCTTTCCAAACTCCTCCAACAATCGGATTTCTTCAGGAGCCGAACTCCTTCCGGATTACTCCAGCAGTCGAATTTCTCCAGAAGCCGAACTCCAGTAGTCGGATTTCTCCAAGAACGGAACTCCTTCCGAACTCCTCCAACAATCGGATTTCTCCAGGAGCCGAACTCCTTCCGAATTACTCCAGCAGTCAGATTTCTTCAAGAGCTGAACTTCTTCTGGATTATTCCAGCACTCCAGGAGCCGAACTCCTTTCGGATTACTCCAGCAGTCGGATTTCTCCAGAAGCCGAACTCCTTCCGAACTCCTCCAGCAGTCGAATTTCTCCAAGAACGGAACTCCTTCCGAACTCCTCCAGCAGTCGAACTTTTTCAGGAGCCGAACTCCTTCTGGATTACTCCAGCAGTCGAATTTCTCCATAAGCCAAACTCCTCCAGCGATCGAATTTCTCCAAGAGCCGAACTCCTTCCGAACTCCTCCAGCAGTCAGATTTCTCCAGGAGCCAACCTTCTTCCGGACTTTTTCTTCAGTCGGATTTCTACAGGAGCCGAACTCCTTTCGAACTTTTTCTTCAAATGGATTCCTACAGACGATCCCACTACTGAACGATTACAATTGTCATTTATCAGGATAGTTACGATTGTCATTTATCAGGATGATTACGATTGGCATTTATTAAGACGGTTACGACTGTCATTTATCAGGACGGTTACGACTGTCATTTATCAGTCTGCTACAGAAAACCCCACTACCGGATAGTTACAACAAGCTCCGTCTATAAAAAGGGACCCTCCAGATACGTTTTCTCTAAGCTCTTTTCTCCTTCCCAAAACTCTGCCGAACTCTTTTCTGAGCACTCCATTCTGTTGGTTAGAAGAGCCGACTTGATCGTCAGAGGGTCCTGTCGGAGTCACCACCACCGACTCCAAACGGAACTTTGTTTTGCAGGTCATCGATGGCAACCTCGTCTTCCTCGACTCTAGCTCGATCCGACGTCAATCAAATTCTGCACCAACAGATCCATTTTTGTAAGTTTTCAAAATTAAACATGAAAACTGCGACAAAAAAACTATTTAGTAGAGCAATTTTCATTCTCTACATTTTTTTAAAAAACTCTAGTCAGCTTTCTGAAAAAAGTTAAAGCTGTTAAAAGTGGCACAATTTTTTTTTTTTGAAAAGAGAAACAAGTTCTATTTTACCCTTGTCGCCACCACTAGGTCCACCACTGCCCCCACCATTGTTTTAAAAATCAGCCGCAATGGCTGCTGTAGCAGCCACTATAGTGGCTTGGCCCAAAACCACTACTCCAAGAATCATAGCAATGCTATATGGCACTTGAGCATGATGCACCTAACATACAGCACAAAAACCTGCAGTAGTGATCTATGCTATGAGTTCAAAGCAGGCAAGCTATTCCATAGCAGGGTGGACCAATTTATAATTGGATGACTCCGACACCTATAGTTCTGGTGCTCAAGGAGCAGACCTCCTAGAAGTTGCAGATGATGCTTGATCATTACAAGAGTCAATCATCAAATCGTCATTTGACTTTTCTATCTAGATTCTAGAGGAGTCAATTATCTATGGATGATGATGTTCTGTTATAAAATTGTGAATATCCTTCTTCTATGGTTGATGCTATGTGATTGTGGATTTCTTTATTTTATGGTCAATGCTACGTGATTGTAGACATTTTCATCTTATCGGTGATGTTATTATGTGTGATGGATGATGATATCTGACATTAGATTGTGGACCTTTATGTTATATGAAATGTTTTTATGGTACTATAATGTAAGGTGGATGACATCATATAGCTTTGTTTTGATATTTTTATTATTTTTTTAGGAAGTTGATGTACAATATAAATTTTGATATCTAGTCCAAAAAGAAAATACTAACATATTTTAGCAGCCCATTCTAGGAATGTAGCACCCTCTATCCACTATGAAACCCCTCGAATGACACATCTGCTATCCTTTTAATACCTTGCCCACTCACTACTACAAAAATGGCCTATGGCAGCGCTTACCATGGCAGCGGTTTTCAAAACCGCTAGAAAACCGCTGCCGTAGGTCCTAAAACCCCTCGAATGACACATCTGCTATTCTTTTAATACCTTGCCCACTCACTACTACAAAAATGTCCTATGACGACGCTTACTATGGCAGCTGTTTTTGAAATCGCTGCCGTAGGATTGAAAACTGCTGCCATAGATTAACCGCTGCCATAGGTCAAACCTACGGCAGTGGTTTTTGTAACCACTGCAATAGGTCCGACCGCTGACCGCTGCTATAGATCCGACATATAGCAGCGGTTAAAGAAAACCGCTGTCGTAGATCGGACCTATAGTAGCGGTTCATTATAACCGCTACCATAAGTCGAACCTATAGCAGCGGTTAATAGGAACCGCTGCGATAATCTGATTTATAGCAAACCACTGCCATAAGTTCGACTGCTGCTATAGGTCCGACATATAGCAGCGGTTACAGAAAACCACTGCCGTAGGTCGGACTTATAGCAGCGGTTCATTGTAACCGCTTCCGTAAGTCGAACCTATAACAGCGGTTAATAGGAATCGCCGCTATAATCTGATTTATAGCAGCGATTAATTATAACCGCTGTCATATTTTTTTCTTTAAATATTATATAATTTTAAAATTTAATGCCCATCTTCACCGTTCATTATCTAAATAATTATCATTAGAGTGTCGTCGCAAAAGATCGCCTCGATCCGATGGCCCTAGCTTCGTCGATCAGAAAAATTCGATTTCGACGACCACGAACGATGATGCGATGATCTAATAGATGGAGACCTCCGATGGATCCAAAAATCTGCAACAATGATCTCGGTGATGTTTGTAGCGTACTATCAAAATTTTATTTCAATCAGATATCGTTATCTTGGTCAATTTAGTATAGGTTAGTTTCGGCTATTAAATGATAAACAATTGATCAAAGGACCAAACGGTGTCCAATTATGAGATAATTTTTTTTTTATAAATGATCTTGGCTACTACTTTAATCATTTTTTATAGTGATAATTATAAAATTCAACTCGTGAGATGAAGAACGATCTAAAACTATATGTCTCCTGATAACCATTTTGAAACTTCACTGATTGTTATGCTCGTGCTTTTGCAATATCTGTTTAACATGAATAATTTATATGAAAATGATTTGAATTTTACTATCATCACCATATAAAATATTTAAAATTATAACAAAGATCATTTAATTGAAAAATTATCTCATAATCAGACATCGTTTAATCTTTTGATCGCTTGTTTCTAATTTAACGGCCGAAATCATTCCGTACTAAATTGACCATGATAACGATATTCGATTGAAGTGAAACTTTGATAGTATGCTATAAACATCATCGAAATCATCGTTGCAGGTTTTCGGATCCATCGGAGATCTCCATCTATCAGATCATCGTATCGTCGTTCGTGATCGTCGAAATCGAATTTTTATGATCAATAAAGCTAGGGCCATCGGATCAAGGCAACCTTTTGCGATGACACTCTAATGATAATTATTTAGATAATGAACAGTGAAGATGGACATTAAATTTTAACATTATATAATATTTAGAAAAAAATGAGAAAAAAATTATTTTTCATCTATGGCAGCGGTTATATCGAACCGCTGCCATAGATCTACAGCAGCAGTTATAGAATCGCTGTTGTAGATCTATGGCAGCGATTTTGGGTAACCGCTGCCGTAGATCTATGGCAGCGGTTCGATAACCGCTGCCGTAGGTTAGGTTAAAAATCCTCAAATTTTCTTTTCCCTTCCGTGCGCACTTTATCTCTCTCTCCCCTTCCTCTTAATCGCTGGTGAGGCTCCTCCCCCCAGACCGGCGTCGCCCGTCCTCCCCCTGATCGGTGTCGCCCCTCATCGACCCTCCCCCCTGACCGACGTCGCCCCTCCCCCCACGGCCGACGTCGACCCTCCCCCCGACCGGCGCCGCCCCTCCCCCCTGGCGGCGCCGCCCCCCTTCCCCCCTCTCCGGCCTCCCATCCCCGACTGCCCCTCCCCGCCACCCCCCACCCCTCCATCCGACCCTCCCTCTCCAGCCCCCCCATCCCAGCGCCCCTCCCCGCCACCCCCCATCCGGCCCCCCACCCCTCCATCCGACCCTCCCTCGGCCCCCCACGAAACCCCCCCTCCAGCGAACCCCCTGCACCCTCGCTCGGCCCCCCGAAAACCCCACCCCCCTCCATCCGACCCTCCTCGTCCCAGCGAACCCCCTCCGGCGAACCCCCATCCGACCCTCCTTCGGCCCCCACGAAATCCCACCCCCACCACCACCATTCTGACCCTCCCCAGCCGAGTGCGAAGCCTCTTTCGGCCTCCTCGTCACTATGCCCCCTCCCCCTGGCCCTCCATCCTCGGCCACCCCTTGCTCTCTCTCTCTTTTTCCTTTTTTTTCTCTTTTCTCTTTCTCACTATCTTGTTTTTGTTTCGTAGGTTACCTCTAGTGCCGTTGTCCTTCTCTAGCATCGTCGCCGGCGACCCTCGGAGCTTTCAATGCGACCCACTCTCTATAGCCGCAGATATAATTTTTTTTTAATTTTATAGTATTATTTATTAATCATGTATTTTTATAATAATTTATAGAATATTTATAATAAATATTATAAATATTTATTATAAATATTATAATTATTTGCATGCCGTAGTTTTTAGGTCGTGCCATGTCGGCGGTTGTGGACTAGATCTGTCAATGGATTGGGTTCGGATCGGAACCTGGATATTCAAATCCGGACCAAATTTTAATTACTGATATCGGATCCGAACCCGAATACCTGACGGATCTGTACTTGAGAGAGAAAGGGAGGGATCCGGCCTCGCCGCCATCATTGGGAGGAAGGGGGTCCGACCACGCCGGCGAGGGAGATCGAGAGAGCGAGAGAGGGAGGGATGGGGTCCGACCTTGCCGACGAGGGAGATCGAGAGAGTGAGAGAGGGAGGGATGGGGTCCGGCCTCGCCGATGAGGGAGATCGAGAGAGGGAGAGAGGAAGATCGAGAGATGGAAAAGCTAGAAGGGAGGGGTTCAGCCTTGCCGCCGTTGCTGGCGAGAGAGATCGAGAGAGGGAGAGAGGGAGTGATGGAGGGGATGGCACACAGCCGAGCCGGCTTGGATACGCAGCCGAGCCAGCTTGGGTCGTGATCGAACCAACTAGGGGAGGACCCTAGCCGACTGTCTCAGGCACGGAGCCAGCTGTCTCAGGCACGGAGCCGGCTGTCTTTCGAGCGAAGAGAATTTAATGTCACGATGTTATATTGATTAATGTTCATTAACGTTGCAGGTCACGATGGCACCGAAACGCCATCTAGTTTTCACCCCTACCTCTTGGCGGGTTACACGCAGCTCTGCATCCGAGGAGCAATCGGAACATACTCCATCCACCTCAACATCGGCTGCTCTGGGACCTTCACCGCCGGCATCTACTACACCGACGGCATTTAGTCTACCGGCAGCTGAGCCTCTACCGTCGCAGACATCTGAGTATACGTTTTTATTATACTAGCATAACTTTATTTTTTATATAGTATTTGTACACTTATATATTTGCATAACGTATTTGCATTATAGGTGCATCATCCAGCTAGACCTTTCGCGGTCCCACACGTATGGCACACGTGTGGAACCGCCAGCATCAGGTGATGGTACAGTATGATACAGAGGGGACGCCGATAGGGGAGACCGCGCGAAAGATGCATTCCTTTTTTGGAGTACTTATGAGGCGGTCGAACATCATTTCCGTAGAGCCCAAAGACTGACGTTTGATGGATGCTGCCGTCAGGAACTGGGTATGGGAGGAGATATGGGTAAGTACGCGCATCTTAGTTATATTTATGCATTTTATATGTTTATACTATATATGTTTGATTAGAATAATTTTATAACTGATTTTTGATAAATTTGTACAGAGAAGGTACGACTTCCCCGATCACGAGAGGGCTCGAGATGCCCGACTGAAGAAGATCGGAGAGTTATATCGAGGTTATAAGGTCAAACTCCACGGAGGATGGCTCGAGCACCGACGAGACACTCCGAAGGAGCTTGTTCCTTGGATACAGGATTGTCCTTCGAGTCAGTGGGAGAGGATGGTTAGACACTAAAGGAGTCAGAAGTTCGAAGTAAAATTTCTAACTTTTGAATTTTTCAATATACTTAAAATTTTATTTAAATATTTTTAAATATTTATTATTTATTTGAATACTTGTTAGGCTACCTTCCATCAGAACCGGGAGAACTGTGTAGCCCAGGAGTATACGCACACTCTAGACCGCGAGTTTATGGCCAATCGTATGCATAGAGAGGTAATTAATTCTAAATCTTACTAGATAAATTAAATTCATATTTTTTATCATCTTTCTGATAAATTTATTCTTTGTTATAGCTGATGAGAGATAGAGTGATGCCCAGCCGTAGCGAGATCTTCCGATCCAGCCGCACGGATAAAATGGGCAGACCGATGAACACCACGATCGGACGTATTTTTGTAAGTATTAAATATATTAGTATATATGATTAGTATTATAGTATTTCTTACAAAATTTTATTTCAATTTATAATTACAGGATCAATTAGATGCGCTCACAAGCGAGGGTCCGGATAGCTCTAGGCTCCATGACCATCTGTCTCAGGTCTTGGAGCCTGAGCACTCTGGGAGGATCCGATGCAAGCCCGGACACACGCCAACGAGCTATTGCTCCGAGGCGAGCATCTCCTCATAGACTTCTGGTGTCGTCAGCCGGAAGGAGCTTGAGAAGGCGTTGGCACAGGCAGATCATGCTGCGATGCGGGCAAATCGGGCTAAGGAGCGCGCATCTCATCTGAAGGGCATCATGAGAGACATGATGTCGATGCCCAACGCGCGTTTTGGAATTACGAGCTTCGAGGATATGTTGGCCCACATTTCAGCTCCAGCTCCAACTCCGACTCCAGCTCCTGATGACGACGACGATGTAGATTTATGAGACTTTTGATGTATTTTATTTTTTTAAAAAAATATTATAATAAATTTTATTCGGTAATAAAATTTTAGCATTTCAGAATAATTTATGTTTATTATATTTTCTTGTGTTATATATCTTTATTTATCAGATAAAATATATAAAAAAATAAAAATTTTATTTTTTTTAATTATTTAAGATCTACGGCAGTAGTTTTATAATCATTGCCATATCCGTGCCAACCACTGCCATAGATCCGATGCCAACTGCTACACTAGACCTATAGTAGCGGTTATGTAACCGCTGCTATAGATATCCTATGGCAGCGGTTACATAATCACTGTGATAGGTCGATCTATTGCAGCGGTTTATAAATCGTTGCGATAGGCAATCTATGACAGCGATTCTAATAACCGCTGCAACAACCGCTGCCACAGCGTATGGCAGCAGTTTTTTGGGCTACGGCAGCGGTTACGAACTGCTGCCGTAGTCTTTTTTTGTAGTAGTGACTGTCACTACCATCCTTGTTGCCAACTCCACAGCTACCATCGCCACCACCTTCACCACCATCACCATATATGGAAGTTTATGTTTTTAACAACAATTGACTGGATGAAACATGTTTATGTTTTTTGAAAAGTTTTAAAAAACATGGTAGCGATGCCAGATGCTAACTTAACAATCTTCACATATATTTGGAAAAAGACCATCTCCTAGATACCTTCAAGTGCTCCAAAAATATGGGGTATCAGCCAAGCAATGACTAATACATATCACTTGAGTCACATTGCTGCAGAACACTATTAATCATCAATATGACTATACAGCTTACATATATAAAGTTCTAGTAATATGACCATGGATCTACTCTTCATTCCAATCTGGAAATTAAACACCATACGAATACTTGCTTCCCTTCTTATGGACTTAAGTTTTGCCTTAGATCTTTAAATTTTTCTATCAGTTAGTCATCAACACTTGCAAATCTAGCTTCTTAAAGGTATAAGATAGCTTCTGTTATAAAAACTTACCTTTATTATATTCTTGCATCCAAGGCCTTGAACTTCCACAATAAAACCTTGGTTAATATGTTAACTTTCTTTGAACAACTCAACACACCCCACCCCCACCTCCTAAAAAATAAATAACTCTTTTCCCATTTCATGGGCAATTTGGTGGACCCATGGGCAACTCTCTTTTGCCAGATTTTCTGTCCAAGACCATAGTCCTGCTGCTTCCTTTTTCCTATCAATAAGGCCTTTTTGAAAACAATGACGATTCCTAGGAGATCTGATGGAGATGGAAGTTAATAATCAAGAATTGTTAGTTCTATTACATGCACTCTTTGAATATTTTATCTAAAATATAACATTGTAGAGAAATGTTTCATCCAATTCATCCATCACCTTACTAGCAAACTAGTTTGGGTAAAATGTCATCAAACCTTAGCTAACTTAAAAGGGTGTAAAGACTGAACTTCATTGCACAATGAAATCTATAATTCTCAAGCAAAAGATCAAATCAGACCTCAGAGACTTCTGTTTTACGAGAAATGGATAAACAAACTCCTCGAAAGTTCACATCAGAAATGGCTATGGAGATACAATCAGTATTTTAGAAGTAATCAGGCTAGCATAACATTTACAAAGAAGTGCAAAGCTAGCATACAAGCGGCCAGACAAACTAGAGATTTGAAATACTAGGTCCCTTATTTTGGAGTTTCTCCTTTGCGGGCAGTTGGTTTGTCCTTCTATTTTATTAGCTTTAGTTTGCCTCTTTGCTTAGTTCCATAGTCTTTGGATATCCCCTTGATGTATTAGTCCTGTATCTTTAATTAACTTTGGACAAGGCTACTTTTATGGGCTCTACTAAGCCGCAACTGATGTTGAGCATGTTCCTGTTTTACTGACCTTTGATATTTATAAATCAAAATGGTGTTCTCTTATCTCTCTCAATAGAAGGAAAAGATGTAACCACCTAAAGTCTACTAGTAAAATCAGCATAGACACACACATAAGCAATATGAACATATGAGATATGCCACAGACATGTTCTACAAGCATTGTTATTAACTGTTACTCTAAAGGAAAAGATTGAAGAACATGGTGACAAGTAATATTAAACTCCATCAAAACGAAGAGTGCTTATTGTACCTCCACATATGCTAAATTCCACCGGAAGTATCTACTGTTAGCATTTGCTGGCTTTGATCCAAATCCATAATATTCATACAGAAGCATTGATGTATATACACATCTTCCAACCATCCCATATGAAGATTCAAGAGCGAGATCCCCACATAAAGCAAACTGACAATAGTTTTTTTTTTGAAGAAAAAAAAAAAAGAGAGAGGCAATTGTGACTTTACAAACTACAACAAGAATCATGAGAAAAGAATATCTTATGTTAAAACAACAAAAAAGAGCAAGACCTAAAACCCATTAAGAAGACTCAAAATATTTTGGATATTTTAAGAAAAATTAAAATAAATAGCATCACTTAAGTTGTGGAGGCTTTCTGAAGATTTCAATTGAGTCATAGAACCATAAACTCAGAAAACATGCATATTTCTATAATTGCATCCAAATGCCTGATCCATCTAAAATTAAAAGTGGAATCATCACCAAAATAAAGAATTTGACTAAAGCGGTAATGATATAAGTTGACTACAATGCCAGAACATGTCATGCAACATCTTAAAAAAAAGAGAGAGAAAAAAATGGGTGTCTTAAAGTAAATAGTATGGGGCTCACATTGAGAGGATCTACATAGAACAATCTTTTAATATTATTTAACATGAAGCTATCTCATGATCTTGACCTAAACTTTTCCTGTTATACAGCTTTCCAGCTAGAAGAATATTATATCTAAGGTACTGTTGTTTACTGACATGGTTTACAGCAGATATTCATTCTTCTGTTCGACAAGTTGGTAAGATTCCAAGTCCTCAAGGCATCCAAATACCCCTGTCAATATGCTGCACCATGTGAACCCTTGTACATGCCAATGTCACCTGGGTGGCCTTTCTCTTCACCCTCTAGCACAAGTTATTATAAGACCTTCCTCAAAACCGTTGTCCTATATCCAAGGGTTGCATGGTCACTTTTACCGCCAAACAAAAATTAAATCTAGTATGCCAAATAAAGCTGTTACCATGAGCTGGTGTTCAGATTCGCAAGCTTAATTTTTTAAAAGAAGGCCGCAATTAAAAGGGGCATGCTTCCTTCTCAGATTAGTCAATACCAATATATGAGTCTTTCAGCTTTACCTTCACATTCAATAATTTTATTCACCTTCTGCATCAGTCTACTTATCTTATTCAAAGAATGGCATGATTCTTTCTCCCTGCATATGTAATTCAGAGCTGCAGGAAATCCAACCTTCAAATTGTTTTCTAAAACAGCATACAACTTCCATAAAGTGCAAGCAACATCATGAATACTGTGCTTTACTTCCAGGACCTTGCAAAAGCAATTTTCCACACCACATTGATACTCTCATTTTATGGTTGCAGAATTATTGGGACGAATTAAGTAGGCAGAGGCAATCACCGGATCACAGTTTCATGATTGAACTTGGGTTAGAAGTTCCTATTTCACTGCTCTCCAATTTAGATGGGCGTGTTTCTCAATTCCTAGCAGAAACAACACCAGCTTATACCTGCTAACTGAAGGTCTTTATTATCTGACACTATCGGAGGACATTGTAGAGAGGATGCAATGGAATTCAGTCTGGAACAAAGATCCTGGTGTACATGTATGGAACTAGCTGATGCATAATTGACAGGACATCAAAGGGCAACCCAAAAAGAAAAGGAGCTCAGTAACTACTACAGAGCTAAGTCAATGTTTAGCTGGCTATTACAGATGAAATAAATTTTGAAGATGTGATAACATAATTTTGACACAATGCTGACACTATTTCATCTAGCCAAGGTTGGAAGTCAAATATCTAAGAAGAGAACCTGACATCAAAATCAATCAAAGATACCATCAGATCCCACCCTATTGCAAAATCAAATAATCAGAAGATTCTTTTCTGTTTCCTTTCCATAAGGGTAAAATCTCCTTCTAGTTCAACAATGGATGACCGCAGACAAATTCAAGCTCAGGTTCAAAGGGTTCTACATCTTTAAATAGGGATGCTTCGTCATTTGAAAGCCATCTCTGAATTTCCTATACAGTGATAACATGGATTACGAATAGATGGAATAGGAAGAAGCTTTATCATCCCTTACTTCTTGACATTTGGTCTAAGGTTGATAGGCTGGAGTATTAAAATGTTTCTCATATATCTAGAGATGGAAATCAAGTGGCAGACTGGTTGGTGGGATGTACAGCAGATAAGGAAAAGGAGTTCCAATGGGCTGATGCTTTTCCTCCTCTTGCTTCTCTTGAAATGCTGGAAGCTAACGGTAGTGCCCCTAATTAGTGAAAAAGAATCAATGAAATTAACTTGTTATTTCTCTACTTCTCTTCATGAGTTGAATGTTACCATTGTTACCTTTTTGTTCAGCTCCAGATGAATGCGAACAAATTCAAGATTAAGTCAAAGGGTTGTACATCTTTAAATAGAAGTGGTTAGCCTGCCCACTAAAAATGATCTTTGAAGATAAATCAAATTGTTATATACTCCCTTTTGTAAGTTATGAATGTTATTTCTTTTGCTTGCTTTCTACTATTTTGCTACTCCGACCTTATGTTCCTCTACAAGGGATCCCCACATGCACCAAATTCACGTAGGTAGGTATGAAATCAATTATCATGTTTCACACGTGTTCCACAGACCAGGTTTTTCCATAATTCTAAGTGATAAAAACTTTTTAATCATGAAAATGGGTTGGCCATTTTTAGGATATCTACCTTTTTCACTTTTCACCAAAGGAAATCAGAAGCAACTACCAGAAATATTTTAGTGACGCTGCCACCATCCACTTTAAGATTTAATGCAATGTCAGGGCCCCCTCTTTCATTGATCTAATAAAATTCTAACTGTGCATAGTATTCTCTTATCAAAACCTTTCCAAGAGAGAGCATATAAGATATGAAAGATCACACATAGCTGAGAAAAAAGTCATCCAACATTCACCGTGAGAGAGCATATAAGCATGGAAGCTTATCAAAATGTGCAGCTTGGTCTGGGTCAAACTGCACTGAATCTGACCCCACCAGTAGCTTGGGTCAGGCTAAGCCTACACATTGCTAGGCAGGGTGGGGTTTGGATTGGTAAATATCAACCCAAATTATTGCTGGATTGAGATGAAGGGTCAAGCAACCTGACCCACTTTTTTTCTACCATCCTCTTAAACCAACCCACTCCAAATATGATCCCCTTTTTTTCTTCCAATCTACCCCTTCCAACAGTAGCCTGCAGCATATTTACAGAAGGTATCTTCCCCATCTACTCAAACCAACTATAAGAAGTATCATTAATTAGATTCTGAGCTAATGTTGATAGAGAAGATCCAAATACAATCTTTGACAAGTTAAAGAAAATGGACATTACCCAGTTATGGTCCCAACAATCCAGTGGCATATCTAAAAAGAGAGGGTGACTGACTGAAATATATACCAGATTAGAATAAATGAACATCGGGAAGGAGCCATAATGCAACCACCCACTTATTAGAGAACAGGAACGAGGTTTCTTTATTACGATTTCCACAGTAGAAGAATATTATTTTATAGAATACAAAGTAGAATACAATATAAAGTGGGCTCATATATGATGCAGGCTTGCATATAAAATAAAACTATTATCCACCACCACAAGAGACCCAACGATATCCATAAGCTTGGCCACCTTCAAGGATGCATCATATTTCAGAAAGTATGCAAACTAGTGCAGTTTAGAATTATTTGACGATCAATTGACATCTTAAATTGGAGACATCGCCCACATCAGGAACCAGCCATGGTTGTGAAACAAACCCAAAGATTAATCAAGATTCTCAAATGTAGATTGATGTTTGAGAAGCACGATCTAATTCAAGCATCAGGAACCATGCCAGATGTGATAGACTGCAACAAGGCCAACCAAAAACTAAGATTTACCCCTGTCAAAAGCCGCAGTAGAAATTCTTCACCCGATCAATGGCCTTTTAGGGTCTAAACAAACCCTTCTTACGCTATATTACCCAGAAATTCGTGGGGGTCAAATAGTCTTCCCCCGAACGTCTTTACACCTCAATACGCCTGACTACGTTTTGAATTCAAGCTCATTAAAGAACACAACAAACAAAAAAGACCAAATCGAAACAGCGAGGCTGTACATTCTGCATTTAAGATATCTACAGCATTCACGGTACAATAAAAGAAATTTCTACCAAGATTTTTTTACCGCTTACAAGAAATACGGGAAAACAAAGAGATATAAAAGCTGGTGGCGGATCAAATCGCAGGCAAAAAAAAAAAAAAAAGGCAAGAACGAGCCTTTGGTCATATTACCCCGGTGATCTTGACAAGCTGACCGTCCATGGCGGTGACGAGGTCGGAGGCGGGGAGGCGGTCGAGAAAGACGAGAAGGGCGCCATGGTTCCGGAAGCTGGCGGCATTCCAGAGGAGGAAGAAGGCGGAGACGGCGGAAAGGAGGAGAACGGCGGCGAGGAGGGCGTTGTGGACGACCACGAGGATGAGGAGGAAGACGGCGAGGCCAGCGAGGAGAAGAGGGACAATGACACAGGGAACGGCGGCGGGGACGGGGGCGAGGCACCGGCGGCCGGTGGCGGTGCCGGAGAGGTCGTTCATCACTCCCCCTCGGCCAGCTGGGTCTCGTCTCGGAGCATCCGCGAACGGCGAGCACGAGAGAGAGAGAGAGAGAGAGAAGAGGCGGTGGATGGGGTTTAATACTGTAATGTAGCTTGAGGCTCAGCGAAGCGGATCCCGGACGTACCAACTATCCCAAAATGACGAACGCGTCTCGCCGATCGTGGTCTCTTTAGCGTTCCACGGTGGCCTGTGGCCGCTAACGCTTTCTGTTTTGGTGGGCATGCAGGCAAAAAAAGAAAAGTTTTCAGAATCTGACGCCATTTTAGCCAACAAAGCAAGGAAACAAATAAATAAGTGGTATATTGGCAAACGCTGGGGTTATAGCTTTAGAAATACTTAATGAACGGCTGTGGGGGGGATAAATGTTAACATGTCTCAGTATATTTGGAAGAATCTCAATGCATACTAAGTGGTATTTATAAATATCTCCAACTAATTATTTTTTTTATTGAGTCTATCTAAATTATCAATAATTTAAAATAAATCTATCAATTTGGTATGTTTTTTTTATTACAATCTACATTACCTTCTAAGAAGTAATCGACATTGTCTTGAAGAGGGATGACTATTGGATGGTAATTTAAAATAGACCCACCAATTTGATATGCTTTTTTTATGACAACCTACATTACCTTCTAAGAAGTAATCGACATTGTCTTGAAGAGGGGTAACTATCGGATTGTCACTTCTAATTTTATAATAAAAATTTTGAATAAAATTATCTTTCAAAAAAATCATAAGCAATCCGTTGCCCAATCCTCCTCCTTCCTCGATGTCATCCATGGCTCCTCCATACGCGAGCCCTATCCATAGCTTCTATATATATATTTATATATTATTATAATTACTACTATTACTATTACTACTACTATTATTATTATTACTATATATATATATATATATATATATATATATATATATATATATGTAACATATATGTATATTATATTATATTATATATATTTATATACTATATATATAAATAGAGATGAATTGGGCTCCGCTGGATCAGATTCCAGTTCATATTCGATCGAATCTCCAACTAATGGATCAGTATGCATCTACTCGCATATGCCTGAAAAGGCGTACCTGAAAAAAAAAATAGGTACGCGTTTGCGCCTTGAAAAAAAAAAAGTTTTTTTCCAACCCGAAGGCGCCCTTAGGCCCAAAAAAAACTAAAAAAAATAAAAAAAATCTAAAAAAAAAAAGAGAAAGAAGATGCCTTCTTTTTTTTTTTTTTTAGGCACCTATTTTTTTTAGATTTTTTTCTTTCAACCTGGAGCGTCTTTTCTTTTCAGCCCTAAAGGCGCTTATAGGCACCTTCTTTTTTTTCTTCTGAACTTGTAGGCACCTATCAGGAACCCTGATAGGCGCCTATTAGTTTTTTTTTCTTTTGTAGTTTTTGTTCAGGTTTCAGATGTAATTTTTTTTTAATTTTTTTTTGATCTATTTTTTTTAGACGTATGCCTGCATTTTTTTTTTAAGCACATTTTTTTCAGGCATATGCACGCTGATCCAACAATCGAGAATCCGATCGATCGGAGCTCAGTTCACCTCTATATAAATATATATATTTATATATTATTTATATATATAATATATATAAATATATTTATATAAATAAATAAGCTATAAATATATATTATATAATAATATATATTAATATTATATTATATTATATTATATTATATTATATATATAAATATATAATATATATAATAATATATAATATATATATAATATAAATATATATATATATATATATATTTATATTTATATGTATAATTTTTGTTTCTCACCAAGGAGAAGAAGAGCAACATTATTAGGGATATTTTAAAAATTTAATTTTATATTGCTGGTAATCTAATTTTTATATTAAATATGTTAATTAAAATTTTTAATAATTTTACTGTAATATTACTTATATGTACCAAATACAGTAATCAACATTACTGATAATTTAATAGTGATAATCTATCTTAAAAGCAATCCATATTATATTTGAAGATTATCTGGTGATGTATTAAATGCAATCTTAAGGATGGATGCATTAAGTTTTTTCTTTTTTTCGAGAAATGTTAATGCTCAGTACTCAGCGAAGTTTTCCTAACATGCAATAGGATTTGTGTGGACTGCAATATTTGATACTGATTTTCCAAGCTAGATTTGTATATATAATGGGCCTTCCAAAGTATCTTCCTAGTTTTTTTTTTTTTTAAAAGAAAAAGAAGAAAGGGTGCTGCCAAGCATCTTTTGGAGTCGACTTTATTGATTTCCTTTTATTTTGTTTATTTCTGCTAAACTAGCATCTCATTTGGTAGAATAGTTTGGGTTCCTTGCTGGATGTTTAAGATATGGCTACCTATTTCATAAAATTATAGATGAATAGCAACTTGCTCAATTTTGAACTAGTTCACAGCATATTTCATTCTCATGTAAAAATATAATTAAATTAATGATTATAAAAATGATAAATCTTAGTTATTAGATCTTCATTCTCTTCACCCTCCCTGCACCAAATGAATAAAAAAACTCACAAAAAGACTTGTATAAATATTAAATTGTACAAATTGATTAAGTAGACCAACAAATAACTATAATAACAAGCTTGATTACTGAAGTCACGGAAGTCTATGATTTTGGCCAAGTTTTCTCCTATCTTAGTTCTTATATATGCCAATATACATGCACACACAAAAATTAAAATATATGCACAAAAAATTAACAATAAAAAATATAAATGATGACAACTATGGTCTAAGACTTTCGTAGGGCAATTTTAAAAGAAGGGAAGAAAAACAACAACGACCGTGATGACAACCATTGTCTAAGGCATTGTTATGGTAAATTATTAGGCTCTCATATGCATTTAATTGCTCATAAAAAATTCCCATGCATTAGTCATTGTAGGTCATGACCAAAATGTTGCTACGAAGACAATGTTAGATCACAACCACTGGAGCATTGCATTGATGTCATGATTGTTTTTTGATTGATTGATGTCATCCTTTTTTTAAAAAAACATATTGAAAGTAGCAAGATGAAAACATCTAGCATCTACTATAACCGGGTAGAATAAAATAATAATTTCAAAAATTGAAGCCATAAAATGAATTAAGAGAGGCAAGTTGACGGAGGACATGGTAAGAGGGTTAGCCGATGTATCAACAAATTTCATGAATCGAGCAATAAAGTTGGTTAGGTAAAGTTGATAGAACAACTAAGTTTTGCTATACAAACTATTTTCGCTGCACTTGGATCTATCGGAAATATAGAATACATATTGCATAAGTCAACCGACATGGTGACAACTACTCTCTCTTGAATGGACACCACCACCCAACCATTAATTAGTTTTTTTCTTTTTAGCACCATCAGGAGAGGGCGGTCTTATCAACTAAGATCTCATGCAAGTACAATCAGTAGCATTCACCAGGATTGGAATAGACCATAAGCTTTTAATGATCTACATTTTATTCTAATATCTATATGCTGACCGTAGTTCAAATTTAGGTAGGTCAATAAACTCTTGTTATCATGATATAAGCGCATGCATAAAATTAATGCTACTTAGATGGAATTTAGAATTGGTTTGTCTTTTAAGCTAAACTGAACGAGAAACAATGCTTGGTAATTTGACTTGTACTTTTATACTTGAAAGACCGATCATTGTGACTTTTATGCTATTGTAAGAGAACACATAATGATCTCAAGATAAGTATAAAATCGTGTGTGACGCAAAGATTTTATTTATTTATTTATTTTAATACAGCAGTTTCATGGTTTCACTCCAATTAAGCAGGAGGATGAGCTCTTAAGAAACACGCACAAATTAAGTTACAATCAAACGTATCAACATCTCTAGTTGTAAAAAAAAAAATGTGCATAGGCAGTAATGGAAGCCATCAATCTTGAAGGAAAATCAACATTCTAAAGTGGGAAAATAGAAAACTAGAAGATTGGCTATGAAGTCCATTGGCTAGCTGCCCTCCAAGTTATGTTGAGTCGGGTGATGGAAGTATAAGTTACTAATTCACTATTGAAGATTAGACTCGGCTACACCTCCATCAGCTTCACCCTCCGTCGTCTAATACTTCCAAGAACTTTTTCAGATAATGTGGATTCATGGGACCACAAGGAGGAAAAAAAGCGACATAGATCAAGTTAGGCCTATATTTATGGGATTCATTGGAATATCTTTAAAGTGGGCTGGTCTAATTCTCCTAGGAAGAGCAAGAAAACCCTCAATAAATCCATTTTTTTCCTCCTCGTGACTAAGAAAGATCTGGTTGATGTGAGCCAGAATTGGGGTCGATTTTTAAGAGCACGTTTTAGTTTAGCCTGATGGACCTTGGTCTGTAGATTTTTTTTTTTTGAAAAAAAAAAACCTTGAGGTCTTTTTTATTTAAGTAGCCTGCTCGAGTAATACAAGAAATCCTAAATACGGCAATCCTGCTGGGTTACAATTACCTAAATAGATCCTGGTAAGACTACAAATCCCATTTCTAACCCGAAGAATCCAACGGCATTATCAGGCCCAGCAAGCAACACCTCCCCCTTCTCAGCTCTATCCTCGAGTGCTCGCATCCGACTCCATTCCAACTACACTCTTCCTCCTTGCTCCCTCCAGGTCCCTTTCTTCACTAATCTTTTGGGTCTTGGTTCAACTTTCGGTGGGAAGAAGTCATGGCTTCCACATTGCCAGGAATCAAGTCGCCAAAGGCAATACTCCCGGCCTGAAGGTACCTCCTCCTTCGTTTCTTGGCTGCTAGCAGCAACATCTGTGATGCCGCGATGTTTTGTGTTGCGTGGGGGTTTCAATTTTTAAGTAGGTCCACGATTTTCTCTACGCCTTATTTTAGATGATGCACTTGCACGCATCTGGTACGAGTCTTCCTATTTACACAAAAAAAAGTATTTTGGCCATTTAAAATAACAGAACTTAGCTGTTATCAGCAAGAGCCTTCTATACGAGAGATCCTTTCTTTTGCAAAATTGTTGTTCCATTTCCTATTCTCACCTGACTCATATTAACTTACTGGTGCCATATTGTTTTGTTTTGTATTGTTTCTTTTCTTTTTTGCATGTTGTTTTTTGTTATGTATTCTTATTTGACAAGCATTGCCATTCTTCCGGGGGCAGTTGTTTCACCCACTATAGTCTTGAACAAGGAGGAGCAGTTGTGAAGAAATTGGAATACAAGAGGGCGAAATGGATGTGTCCTAAAGTGGATGAGCTCTAGATAAAGAAGTAGTCAAAATGGCATACGGGTCATGCTGAAGGAGGAAAAGAACAACAGATTCATTTTCTAATTTGACATTGGTGAGTCATGCACCAACCCATTTTGGTGAAGAGAGCAGAATATAGAAAAACCTAATTAATATGGAAGAATGTGCTCTTCAATCAATAATTGATGCAACAATATATTTTAAAGCCACCGACCCCAAAAGTTTGTAGATCTTTACGTGAACCACTTTACAATGTAATCCTCATGAATCTAGGCCTCTTCACTTCAGCAAGTTGTCAATATTAAATTTTTGACACTAATTTTTCTCAAAGAAAGGATGCCTGGATACACACTTACTACATTTCTATCCAAAATAAAGGTTGTAATTATTTAACTGAAGCTCTAAACTGCTTCCGTTTTGAAGTTATAAAATAACCATGAGTTTGTGAATACCTTACTAATGTTAACTGTTTTTTTTGGTTATTAGCATACAGAATAGAATTAAATCTGTTGTTCCTAAGTATAAGTTTTATTTATTTGTTACTTATTTATTCTTCATACATCAGTAACCTCCAGTTGGGTAAAACTTGTTCCCTTGTCCTGGAGTCCCTCAATTCGCTTGCACACTTGAGTCCTTGTTTTGATTGTTCGAAAACAGGAAAAAAATAAAAACCTCCAGTGAAACTATAATTTGCTTCACTACTAAATTGATGTGAGTTGAGGCATAACAAAATTCATCAGTAGGAAAAAAAAAAGAGCAAAAAAAAAAAAAAAAATGCACATGAACCTACCCAAGGGGAAAAAGGTGGAGGCATCCATAGGCACTAGAGATTCCCATCAAGTACCTTTCTTTCCATTCAATGTATTTGGATGATGAGAGAAAAAAGAATATGAGTTTTTGGTTTTAGATCAGAGAGTTGTTAGGAGAGTAATAAGAAGTGGAGTTCCGGTCCTTTTTGGAGAAAGAAAGAATTGCAGAAACAGGTAGCTGATACTGTTTTTCTTAAACAATACTTCTGCTGAAAGCTGCCATCAAGTCGCCAAGTTCGTTGATAAGAAGGGTCCTAAATAGATAACTAAATCATTTTCAATTATCATGCAACTTTAGAACTTCCTCAACCCAAGCTACAGCAAAATTATAATTATTTTCGCACCAGTCATGCTTGAAATTTTTATAGAGTCAAGTTATTCCTGTAATTCAATAGCAGATGGCTAGCCAACTAAGAAATATCTTATCAAGTTAAGAAATTTCAAACAAACTACAATCCACTAGGAAACTGATTCAGAAAGCTCTACATTTCTTCGATCCGTGCAGTAAAGACAACAGACTACTGGATATTCCTTCATTTAGTTGCTATGTCTGATATTCTCCATATGTATGTTATTTTATATCATTGTTTCAGTAGTTCCCATCCATATGTATTGGTGCTTTTGCTATTCTAATTCGGCTTTTACATTATCAGTGATCTGCGACTTCATGGATATTCTTTTTCCTTAGGAATGTTAAAATTGCTGGGTCTTATCCTTTGTAAATTGTTACTATATTGTATACCTTGATTCTGCAAAGTTTTAGAAACCTTCTTCTATCTTTTATCTATGCAAATAAGTAACTTTGGTTTATACTGTAATTTGTTTAAAAGAATGTCAAGTTTATAATTGTCATAGTTGAAGTGAACTTGAAAAACTCATGTGGGATGTCTGGAGGCCCCTCTTCCTATTCAATTTATGTTAGGACATGCCTTTGAAACAAAGCCTTCTCATACATTATCTAAAATGATGGTTAGATTTCCTTTCTGTCTTTTCTGTTGAAACATTTATGCAAGGAAATCCTTATTGTGACTTAGCAACCTTCAGAATGTGGCTTTTACAACTAGTATCAACTTAAAGTTATCTTAACTATTATACTTGATCACATATAACACTTGAATTAAGTATTTCTGTTGTTGTATTATCTAATATTGATTATGACATGACACTTCATCTTGTATCAGCATGCATATATCTACTCATTAATCTAAAAACTGACTGTACTAGAAAACAAAGTTTCCATTAAACAGAATGGGGATTAGAGTGGGAATTCAATTGACATTAACTTTGATATGTCTTATGATAAAATGGTAGTATTCTTGCCATACTGCAATCTGGGCTACCACCTCGTAACTTTCTTTTTCCATGCCTATATTCCACTTTATATTGGTTTTAAAGCCTGCAAAGGCAGCTTTTAGAGATGCTGAACACAAATTTTCTGAGGAAGTGGAAGCCTAAAGAGAATGCTGCCATCGGCAACAGGAAGCTTTCAACCTGTTTTAATCTCTTTTCTTGAATATTTTGCTGACTACAAATTGCTAGTCCACAGAATTAATTCATTTTTATATCGTTTATCATTGTTCAGAATTGTTAGTTACAATTGTGTGCCTGTATGTACACCCAGCCAGGTGGTTAATTCTTAGAAGTTCTATGACATCAAGGTTCTAGTTAATTCTCTTCCATTTTAATTTGTTATCGAGTGCAGATATAACCATATAAGTTGTCTATGCATATTGATGAACATTGAGATACAAAGGCTTCGTTCCCACAACATAAAAAGCACTTTTTCATTCTTTCATATAGACGCATTGATGTGAAGTTGTGAACTAAGACATAAATCTATTTGTCAGTTGTGAATAGGGCCACTAAAATTTGCAGAAAAGATATCATATACCTGTATGTCAGAATTCCATGACCAAAGTCTCACATAAAGCTAAGAGATACACAAATTTTTCATGAAACCATCTGTCTGTAATCATCTTGAAGAACATACAAAGAAAGTTGTATTCAACCCTATCAGAACATTAGATTCCAAATTTTGTTTCTTCTACCCTCACAGATATTATATGTGATAAACAGAACTGTTTTTATTTCCCGATGAAGAATTATGAGTTCATCCAAAATCTCGTGGCTTAGCTTATGTTGACGCAGAATCTGGTCGTCACCGGAATTAGCTGGAGCAGAGGTGGACGAGGTCGCCGCCGGGGACCTGCAAAACAAAATTCCGTCCGGAGCCGGTGGAGGTGGCTCCGGCAGGATCCTCCGACGATCAAGTCAGCTCTAGATAACAGGAATGGAGTGCTCGGGAATGATTTCCGCAGAGCTTAGAGAAGAAGAAGAGAGCTTAGAGCTTAGAAATCAGAGATTCGAGTTAGCGTATCTGGAGGGTCCTTTTTATAGCGGAGCTTGATGGTGACAGCTGTAGCCGCGTGCTGGCGGGCCGCTCGAGGTCCGATGGAATCAATCTCACGGAAAGGTGCCGTCTGCAGTGGGTTGATGGTGACAGCCATCACCGCCTGGTAGCAGGTTGCTGTCGCTTGCGGCGGACTGATGGTGATGGCTACAGCTGTCTTGGTAATGAGCCGCTCGGGGCTAAATGAATAAAGGGTTGAAGGGCTTTGATATGTACCAATTTCGGAAGAGTTCGGACTCCTGAAGAGGGAGCTCGGAAGGAGTTCGACTTCCATAGGCATCTGGCTGGAGGAGAGCGGTTAAGGCCCGGTCGCTGGGGAGTTCGGTAGGAGCTCGGTCGGTCGAAGGAGATGTCTGGGAGGGGTCCGGCTGGAGGAGCTCGGCTCCTGAAGAAGTCCGGTCGAAAGATGTCTTAGAGGAGTCCGGCTGGAGGAGCCCGGCCTCTGAAGAAGTTCGGTCGGGGGACGACCGTCGAGGAGTTTGCTGAGGAGTTCGGCCGAGAGACGACTGCTGAGGAGTTCGGCCGCTGAGGAGTTTGGCTAAGACCCGGCCGTTGAGCAGTTCGGCCGGCCCTAAGAGTTTGGCTAAGACCCGTCCGCAGAAGTTCTTCCGTGGCTACTAGTTGCATTAGGCTGAGCATCGAACTAGACTTCGGCAGGAGTGGGATTTATCCCCAACAATAGCCCCCCCACTCCCGAGTTCGAAACTTAAAGGGAGTGCAGAAAAGGCGACTGCCGAAGTCTTCTTCTGGGCTCCGTGCTGGTTCAGGTCGAAGCTCGGGGGAGATCTCATTTTCAGCTAAAGTTGATGTTGAAGTTGAAGCCCGGGGGAGATTCCATCTCCAATCGAGGTTGAGGTAGGCCTCGTCTCCTGCGATCGAGGTCGGAGGTTGAGCTCATCAGGGGCGACATTGTCTCCTACAGCCAAGGCTGACTCGGAGGAGATCTCTCCTGCAGCCGAGGTCAATATGGGCGCTCGAGAGAGATCCGATCTCTGGCCGAGATTCGCTCGGTCGATCGGGAGAGATCTCATCTCTGGCCGAGGTTGGCTCGGTCTCCTGTGGCCGGGATTGATGCAGGCGCTCGGGGGAGATCTTATCTCCTGCAGTCGAGTGTCTTGGGGGGAGATCTTATCTCCTACAGCCGAGTTTGAACACGGTCGCTCGGAAGAGATCTTATCTCTAGCCGAGGTTGACTCGGTTGCTCGGAAGAGATCTTATCTCTAGTCGAGGTTGTCCACGGTTGCTCGAAAGAGATCTTATCTCCGGCAGAGGTTGTCACTCGGGAGAGATCTTATCTCTGGCCGAGGTTGCTTCTCGGGAGAGATCTTATCTCTAGCCGAGGTTGTCGCTCGGGACAGATCTTATCTCTAGTCGAGGTTGTCGCTTGGGAGAGCCGCTCAGAAGAGATCTTATCTCTGACCGAGGTTGCCGCTCGAGAGAGATCTTATCTCTGATCGAGATTGCCGCTCGGGAGAGATCTTATCTCTAGCCGAGGTTGCCGCTCGGAGAGATCTTATCTTTAGTCGAGGTTGTCGCTCGTTGTCGCTCGGAAGAGATCTTATCTCTGGCCGAGGTTGTCGCTCGGGAGAGATCTTATCTCTAACCGAGTTTTTCTCGGAAGAGATCTTATCTCTACCGAGGTCTCGTTGTCGCTCGGGAGAGATCTTATCTCTGGTCGAGGTTGTCGCTCGGGAGAGATCTTATTTTTGGCCGAGGTTGTCGCTCGGGAGAGATCTTATCTCTGACCGAGGTTGCTTCGCGGGAGAGATCTTATCTCTAGTCGAGGTTGTCGTTCGTTGTCGCTCGGAAGATATCTTATCTCTGGTCGAGGTTGCTTCTCAGGAGAGATCTTATCTCTGGTCGAGGTTGAAGGTCTTTGACCTGCCCGTGTTAGGACAATGTTCTCCTCCTGTTTCTAACACGGCGATTATCAACTGCTTCTTTCCCTGTTATCACATACAGTATATTATTGAAAGGGAAGAACTTTATTGAAAGGAAGTTACTGGCAACGCATTCCCGAATTCTGTGTTTTAGAGTCGTGGTAGCGTTGTTCCTCCGCGTTTCTTCATGCGGACGACCTTTTCTACCTCATGCTGGCCTCCTCACTTTGGAGCATGCTTCTCTTAGCTTTGACGTTGGAAGGTGACGAGTCGTCGATGTACCAAGCTCCTCCCTGGGATAACGTTGATGACGCCGTGAGGCGGCCAACCTTATCATTTCTTATTACGACAGCGTCCTTGGCCGATCTTCAAGCTGGCGTCGAAGGAATTTACTCAGTTGCCTCTTTCTAATGAGCTCCTCAATTTCGTCTCGGAGCTGAATGCATTCCTTAGTGTCGTGGCCGTGGTCGCGATGGTAAAGGTAGTACTTGCTTCGATCGCGCTTGTTTGGGGGAGACCGTAATCCTTCTGATCTTGGCAGTTGGTTCTTAACTTCGGTGAGAATCTGAGTTTGAGGAGCATTGAGGGGGGCGTAGTTACGGAACCTTTTGGGAGGAGGGCTTCTTCGCGCCCCTCTGTCGGGGCTTTCTTGGTGGCGAGCTCGAGGAGTTCGGGTCCGCCTGCTCCTAGAGGGAGTCTGTGAGCACGGTCGAACTTCGTTCGGCCCTCCATCGTCTGCCAGCCGCTCCCTTAAGGCTTCTTCGTCCTTCAACTTGAAGGCTTCTTCCGCACGGGCATATCTCTCGGCCCGAGCCAGCAGATCGGCGAAGTCCCTGGGATACTTTTTTTCAGAAAGAACAGCAAGTCATTTTTTTGAAGGCCGGCTCTTGAGTGCGGCCATCGCAACAGACTGGTCCATGTCCCGGACCTCCAATGCCACGGCGTTAAATCGGGTGACGTAAGCCCGAATGGATTCCCCTTGCTTCTGCTTGACGTTCATTAGGAAATCCGAAGCTCGGCACGGACGTCAGCTGCTGATGAAGTGGGCCGCGAACTGACTGCTCATCTGGTCAAAAGAGAAGATCGTACTCGGCTTCAATGCGGAGTACTAGTTTTTCGCTGCTCCCTTTAAGGTAGATGGGAAGGCTCGACACAGCATGGCGTCTGAAGTGCCGTGGAGCAGCATCATGGTCCGGAAGGCCTCCAGATGATCAATCGGATCAGAAGTCCCATCGTAGCTTTCAAGTTGAGGGAGCTTGAAGTTCGGTGGGA
Organism: Cocos nucifera; assembly: GCA_006176705.1. Taxonomy (NCBI): domain Eukaryota; kingdom Viridiplantae; phylum Streptophyta; class Magnoliopsida; order Arecales; family Arecaceae; genus Cocos; species Cocos nucifera. The sequence goes on from QRFJ01000056.1 coordinate 2,735,705, forward strand.
CGGGCTCTTATATAATCTGGAAGGAGAAAGGGGGATCGGCGTGGACGTCGGCATGATGAGCCGAGGCGACGTGGCCGAGCTCTTCAATCTGCCGGTCCATCTCCTATAGTCTGTGATCAAGAGCGTCGTCCTGGTCGCAGATCTTGGGGGACTTCCGGCTACAAACGGAAAAGATCTCCTCCAGAGGAGAACCATGATTCGAACACGGATCTTCGACTCTCTATTTTTCTTTCCAAGGGGCGGCGGGCACACTGGCTCGAGTATCCTTCCTTGGGGCCGATTCTCGACATCTGAATGGCGGATTTTCTGGTGGAGTCGCCATCGGAGGCTGCTGCATGGCCTGCATTGCCTCGGTGAGGCCACGGACCTGCTGGACAAGTCGATTGAATTGCTCTGCATCTACCGTGGATATAGGTAGAACCTGAGCTGCCGGGGCTGAAGCAGAAGCAGACGGATCTGGATGGGATCGGGGTGCGGAGGCCGCCGACCGCCGAGTCGAAGCTCTCCTGGAAGGCATTTTCTCTTCGGGAGAGAAAAGAGAGATCTCCGAAGAGGGAAGAGAAAAATCGTCGTCGAGCACTTCTTTAAGAACAAGGGAACCTCGGTGGTTCGGTGCCCTCCTTCTAGCGCCAATCTGTTGACGCAGAATCTGGTCATCGCCGGAATCAGCTGGAGCAGAGGTGGACGAGATCGCTGCTGGGGACCTGCAAAACAAAGTTCCGTCCGGAGCCGATGGGGGGTGGCTCCGGCAGGACCCTCCGACGATCAAGTCAGCTCTGGCCAACAAGAATGAAGTGCTCGGGAATGATTTCCGCAGAGCTTAGAGAAGAAGAGGAGAGCTTAGAGATCAGAGATTCGAGTTAGTGTATCTGAAGGGTCCTTTTTATAGCAAAGCTTGATGGTGACAGCTGTAGTCGCGTGCTGGCGGGCCGCTCGAGGTCCAGCGGAGTCAGTCTCACGGGAAGGCGCCGTCTGCAGTGGGTTGATGATGACAGCCATCGCCGTCTGATAGCGGGTTGCTGTCGCTTGCGGCGGATTGATGGTGATGGCTGCAGCTGTCTTGGTACTTAGCCGCTCGGGGCCGAATGAATGAAGGGTTGAAGGGCTTTGACGTGTACCCATTTCGGAAGAGTTCGGACTCCTGAAGAGGGAGCTCGGAAGGAGTTTGGCTCCCATAGGCATCTGGCTGGAGGAGAGCGGCTTAGGCCCGGTCGCTGGGGAGTTCGGTAGGAGCTCGGCCGGCCGAAGGAGATGTCTGGAAGGGGTTCGGCAGGAGGAGCCTGGTTCCTGAAGAAGTCTGGCCGAAGGATGTCTGGGAGGAGCCCGGCTCCTGAAGAAGTCCGGCCGGGGGACGACCGTCGAGGAGTTCGCTGAGAAGTTCGGCCGAGGGACGACTGTTGAAGAGTTCGGCCATTGGGAGTCAGAAGGAGCTCGGCTAAGACCTGGCCGCTGAGCAGTTCGGCCGGCCCTAAGAGTTCGGCTAAGATCCGGCCGCTGATTGTATTAGGCTGAGCATCGAACTAGACTTCGGCATGAGCGGGATTTATCCCCAACAGCTCATAAAATGAATAAAATTTTTCTCAAAGTGAATACCGAGCAACTAAGCAATGGACTTTTTCTCTCCTTTCTTGTTTAGCATAAATGACTGGGATGGGAGTGCCTGGCCTATTTAGGTTTGAATTGGGTAAACGAAATGAAGTGATATTTTGAGATGTAACTCTTAAAAGTAGGTTCAATAAGTCATTCATTTATTTTCAAAGATAAAGAGGATGATAAAACTTCCATGCCACTTATATGAGTTCAAGGTAAAGACTGAGCTTGCCGAAAGTTAAATTGTTTGTACTGTTCCCATTTTGGGTAGCATGGAGCAATAATGGACTTGTTTCACTCGTAGGGGGCAATAATGATTGTTTTTTTTTTTCATACTAGCTTCTGGAAAGTAAAGACGTGGAAAAGTTCAAAGATTCTGAAACAATAGGCTTTGAGGTATTGGCAATTTATGGTAAATCAATAATAATATTTAAAGAAAGGAAAGCAATGGAAAGAACATTATTTTATGAGGAAGAGGGAGGTGGAGAGTCTTTGGATGGAAAAAGGAATAAAGGATAATGATAAAGTCAAGCATCTTCAACTAGACGCAGAATAATGACACTGACTTCCACAGCAATTGAAACACTTTAGTGCTAAAGACAAAAGAATTTTGGGGGCATTTTTTAGGCTGAGACTTGCTTATTCTTGCTCCTTTAGCAAATTAAGGAGTAGCATTTGAGAGAATGTGAGTAGGTTAAATGGGGTATGCTGGGAACAGATTTGCCTTTGATAATTTTATCTGGATGCATTGTTGGATGCCTATTGGTGCTTGTTGATTGGCCTTTCTTTGTTTCCATGCTTGTTGGTCTTGCTGATATTCATATTTTGGGCATTAGCTTGCTGTTGCTGTGGCCTTGCTAGCTATATTGTCATCCCACGTCATAATGCCGAGTGGTCGCATTCTTTTCCTGGAGAGCTTAATGGCTTTAAATCTCTCGTATGCCAAGTCTTTGCCCAGGAATTAGCTTCCTATTTGAGTCTCTGCATATTGTTTATAGTTTGATAATGGCTTAGTTGGATGTGTTTTTCCCATGGTCGAGGAGTCTTTGCATGGGTCCTGTCACTTCTGTATTTTTGGCTAGTGGCTGTTGTGTCATTATTGATGTTGTGTTTGGCTGTGGTTGGTCCATTATATTATATCAGCCGCAATAAGTACTGTTGGCTTTAATAATTAGATTTTTTTTTCTTAAAAAAAGACTAAGGTCGGTTAATTTGATTTATGACAAAAAATCGTCTCTATTTGAAAGCCAAAAAAAGCCTCTATTTACATTATATAGACCTGAAATCCCTGTCCTTTTAAGCCATCTTTAGCCTTACCTGAAATCCTGGAGTCATGGCATGGCTGTTTAGCTTGGTGTGTCTTTTGTGAGCGTCTGATAACTTTGGGTTAAATTTGCTTGACACCCGAACAAATTGATGGTTGAAGTTCCAAATTTTTGCACTACTGTCCATTACATTACACTGCAAAGTTGTTTCAGGTGTTGGCAGTTTGGTCTGATATAGGAATGATACCTCATAAAGTGCCAAGAAATGTCATGCTCTGTCATGTTATATCAAGGACCTTAAGGTGCTTACACCCTAAAACATCTTAAAATATGAATTGCCTTCCCTTTGAGAAAACCAAACTAGTTAGTATTCAATTAACCAAACAACCTGGGCAGAAAAAACAAAACTAATCCATTCTAGAATTCTAGTATCGCCCAACCTTCTTCCAGGGAAAAATGGGTTGCTATAATCATATGAAAGAACTTAAAAGGTTAAGATGTGTCCTATTTGCATTTCTCTTTTGAACCTTCTAAGTTCTTCGCTGGAAAGATATGCAAACTGATCATTCTTTGCTTAAAGAGCTGATAAATTGGCCTTTATATATGGTTTCTACTTATTGTTGTGAACTTTGTGGTCCTTACAATCTACCAGCTTTAGCATATTGTTTGTTCTTCTCATTCAACAATGTGTCTACATTGTTTACTTCTTAGTGTCTTCTTTTGAGAAATAGCTTCTCTATTTCTTCATGTGCATGTTCAACAAATGATCAGCATTCACTCCTTTCTCACACATTTGTAAGCTGTGTCTGCTTTCCAGTACATTTATGCTCTATATGAATCATGTCCATCACATTTTCAGAGAAATATGTAAATTACGAGCTAAGTTTCAAATCTTTAGAATGTTCAAGTAAACGTTTGGTCCAAGTAAGACAAGAAGAGGTTAATCAATAGGAGCGTGCTTGGAAGAAGCTGGATTTAGGGGCCTTTTCATTTCAATGGTGGATGAAATGTATGATTAGAATGCGCTCTAGGACTTCTATCTTTATATGGTAGATCAAGGAGAATTCATGCCCTCGGTTTTCCAACATGAGGAGGCTACAACATAACTGTTATAGATGATTGTTATATGAGGGGCTTTTGATGTTCATGTAGTCTACTTTGGCTTTAGGGAGCCTTGTGAGATGATGGATCCTTGCTGGTTGGACCTGGCTATTATGTACAGGTGTTTGTGAAGGATTATGGTCATGCATTGCTTAAGCTTGATTGATACATTCTCTGCTTGCTGATGGCTCTTTGGTTGTTGTCTCTCTGTGTAATAGAAGGTTTTCTTGACCTTAGCCCTCATCAACCCTGCACATTCACTCAACCAGGAGCTTCCTATGCTCCTACCTCGTTCTATTTGTCATTTTCTAGTCTACCTTGTTGTCTCTCTCTTAAAGGAATTTAAAACTCAAAATTGGCTCATTCTGAGTTTGATTGGACCATTGTTTGTGGGATTTCCAGGTTCTTTAATATTTCTTGTTTGCCCGGTTATGGATCCTTGGCATGCTCCGTGTATGATAGTATGCAAAGGCAACCACACTCCCTCCACAAATTTAAATAGCAGATCTCTCAATGTAGGAGCTAATAGCATAGCACTATTCATAATGGCATGCTTATAATGCTATGCTGAAGACTCATTTATGAAATATTTGTGATCATTTCAGAAGTATTCCTCTAATCCTCACTCTCCTCCCACTCTCTCTGTTTAGGATATGCAGCAGCATTCCTTAAAATTTACATGTCGATGCCATATAGGATTTTATTTACCGATCCCATTTTTCTTCCCTTTTGGGCGATAAGGATCTTGCGTTATGATGTGGTTTTGCGGATTCGTTCAACCATCAGAGCTGCAACATTGGGACTCACTGATTTCATAATTTCTGCAACATATGTCTTCATGTCCTAATTCATAATTTAATATTATGGTTAAGGAAGTCAAAAAACTTGACAGCCTTTGCCATTGTTGCTTTCTTTCACCTAAAACATTTACAATATACTAAGAATTAAATGATGCCCTTGATGTTGATGCTTCTTATGAGAGGTAAGGACTCTTGACTGATCTCATTCCTGAAGCATCATACACTTGCCACCTAGGTGGACCTTCTTGCTTGAATTTGTGCATCTGTACTAGATTGCAGAAACATAAATAGATATTTCATGGCAGACAGAATAAATGTAGTTGATTGTTTGAACACAATGCTTACCTGTCTTAAGAGTGGATTTGGGAAGCAGTAAGACACATTATTCTCTGTTGATTCTAAATTTATTCGTTCTAATTACAACGGGAAGATGACATAGCATCAGAAATTTCATGCACTCCCTGAATCATAAGCTATTTTACATGAGCATCTGGAATTCTAATCTTGACTCCGAACGGCGGGCTAACTCTATCAGCTCTATGGTTCGCATCTTCTGATAACGACGGGGTTCTATTCTGTCAAGGGCCAAGACTCCCACCACTCAGAAGGAGTGGTGCAGCACTGCTCCGGAGAACTACTGCAGTTGAAATCGCATGGTTGCTCGATTGATGTCAGGTAGCCACTCTCAGGTTCTCTCATGTATAAATATTCTGCTTGTTCCTGATTGAAGAAGCTTGGATTCTTCTCTTCGTCACCTGAATACGCTAACAAGCAGGACCTCGCATCCTCCTTGCGCTTGCCATTGGTGCAGTTGGAATCGCCGTCATTACTGCTACCTTCTGATGGCTTGTTCAGCAATTCAGTAAGCTTTTGCGACTGTATGATCCGAGAGAAATTATATTATTATATGCTTCGCAAGACAGAGTAAGTAGGAGATCCTCAGAGCAATAGAAAGTGTTTTTTTTTTTTTTTTACCTGCTTGATGAGAATTTGCTTCTCTTTCTTGAGGGACTCCACGCTGGAGAGCAAGGCGTCATAGTTAGCTTGGAGGGCGGCATACTCTCTCTCGAGCTGCTTCGACTTCCACCGGGCTCGCTTGTTCTGGAACCATATGGCCACCTGGCGAGGCTGGAGGCCGAGTTCCTTGGCCAGCTGCAGCTTCTTCCGGGGCTCCAGCTTCGCCTGGGACTCGAAGATGGATTCGAGGGACTTCACCTGCTCCTCGCTGAACCTTCTCTTCTTGTCGCCCCTCGACTTCGTGAGGAGGGGATCCATGGAGATGTAGAAGGACTCTGCTTCCTCCGCTGCGGAGTAGTCGACGGTCTCCATCTCCCGGCCTTTTTTTTTTCCCGTTATTGTTTTTCTTTTTTTTCTTTCTTTCTTTTCTTTTTTTTTTTTTTTTTTGTGGGCTTATCCTTTGCCTCTCTTTTGTACTGGAGCGTGCCACCGGAGAGGAGTGAGGGGATTCTATGGTCTTCAAGTGCGGCGAGGGACTTATGGAAGGTTCTGCTACCAATGAAATTGTGGAAGGTGGATGCTTGTTTGAAGAGAGTTGCATGACTGGGTTTGCTTTAATAGCTATGATGGGACCTCTATTGCTTTAATTGACATGATGGTACCTCTACACCAATGGAAACATATCCGTGGGGAGCTTGGCTTTTCCCATCTCTCCATCGAGGAGCCAGTTGCTTATGAGGCCAGCTCTCTATCTCCGGCGCTTTAAGCTTTGTCTTTTTCTCTCTTGCTGAGTGCTGAGTGCTGAGTTAAAATGCTTCTGTGATGCTTAGCTGATGTTGGGATGATGTGTGTCTGGTGAGCTTAAGTGATCACTGATATGCTTAGCTTTGGGGGAATTGGACGACCATTTCCCTTTGCCGGGAAGGGCTCGTTCTTTTGAGGGGAAAATATTTATTCAAAATTTATATTTTTTTAAATAAATATTTTTAGATAATATTTAAATAAAAAATAATTTATTTATATTTTTTATATATTAAAAATTAATTTAAGCATATATTATTCATGTTTTTTTACATTACTATTTTTCTTGTATAAATAATTAAAATCTTTTCATATTTTCATAATTTCTTTATTATATATAAAAATATAGTATAATATATTATAGTATAGTATTTATATACTATACTATTATATATTATATATAATAATATATTATATTGTTATATTATTAGTATAAGATTAGGGATATATTATGAATGAGATAAAAAGATTATTTTTTTAGTTGATGAAAAAATAACTTATTCATTTTTTAGGTAGGTAAGATTTTTTCTTTATTTCATAGATATATCTAGAGAAATACGGAAACATGGATATGTTGATTAATAAAAAAAATTAATTAATTTTTTTTATAATATTTTTTTATCAAATAATAAGGTTGAAAATATTTTTTAAATTTTGAAATCACAGCCATCTCAAAAAGAACTAGGAGCTTCTACTGTCTGTCCGTAGAGTTTTGGACCACTGTTGAGAGAATGAATGAGAGCCGTTCTTTATTTGGGATGAATAATGTAACAACTATCTATACTAGCACAGAATTCTTGATTCAGATCCCTGGAAATATCAGTTTGTTTGTTGTGAGAGAGAGAGAGAGAGAGAGGAAGAGGAGTGGGAGTAAATGATTGGGACTTCGTGGTAGTAAATGAAACATATGAATTCATGATTCAGATCCCTCGAAATATCAGTTTGTTTGTTGAGAGAGAGAGAGGAAGAGGTGTGGGAGTAAATGATTGGGACTTCGTGGTAGTAAATGAAACATATGTATATTGCCAATGAATACTTAATATCACTTCATTACAAACCGATATTGCCGTTGGGCAAGATTTAACCGGTGGTGCAGGGACAAGCGATGAGATTTTACCTTGTTGAAGGCCGTGACATTAAGTGAGAGCAAGGGTAGTGCTTAGATTAGATCTCAATGATTTCGTACAGCGAGAGCTTCGCGGTGCAGCGGATCGCACCGTGGATCACGTGGGCGCACACGGTTTGGTGGCATCGCCCGAAACGAGCAAACACGTCAAATATATTATTATTTTATTATTTTAATGTCGTGTTTTCGTATATTATTATAATAATAATTAACAGGTTTCGGTAGCGTGTGTGGTATTCAGCCGATGACAGGGACTCCGTCCGACTACAGTTCGGCGACATCGACCAATGGTAAGTGGCCACGTTTCCATGCAAGGCTCCGGGCCGGGTCGTCTGGGGCACGTGGCAGGGGACATGCGCGCACGCTGTCGCGGTCAGCCTCCCGCGGTTGGTGCCGGGTTTCCGCTTGCCCTTCGTCTCTTTCTCGCTCGCTCTCTTCCTCTCCCTCTCTTCTTTTTTTTTTTTTTTGTTGGGGGCGTTGTTTAAAATCGTCTCCTTACAATTTTTTTCTTTGGGAGAAGTCTCTTCACGTTTTATGTCGGCAAACAGTAGCACGGACTTTGACAAACAATTTGTACATCTATTACCCCCACCACCACTCACAGAATTTTGCCAATGGAGAGAGTTTCACAGCGTGATTACTGAAAAAAATGTCATATATTAAATGAGGTTGATCGAATCATATTTGGTTTTCTTTTTCAGCAGTGCTATGGGTCTTGGTATTTGCGTATATGGAAGATGGGATTGGTGCATAGGATTTGTTGTCAAATAAGGAAGATTGATTGCACATGAAGTTATCAAATCAGCATGTGGATTGTGGATATTTCCATATGCGCGTAAGAATGATAGGGATTCCATTGGCTCCAGGTGTTGTGGAATTGGTGAGTCACATGGAAATTTGATCTAAAAAATGATTATTGAGAGTCCGAGGATCTCTCATGGCAGATGGTGGACATCATGCAACTTCTTAAATTGTTACTAATGATAGTGGACATCATACTATTTTTACCATTCTAAAAGTATTATGAGAGAGAAATAGTGATGGAGATATTTTATTTTCTAATTTTTTGTATGCATTCATATTAGACTTGTGTGATCCCTCTACTTTGACCTTTGGGTGATGCCATGGGACATCACCTATCATTCTTGGTATATCGTTTTCATCTTCACTTTTTTCAAACAGTGTCTGAAAGAGAAATTAGAAATGCAGACCAGCCAAAACTTGACGTGTATCCGTCAAATTCACAAATTTAAAAAGGAATCTCTCATTCAAAAACTTAATCTCAAGGAATTCATTATCACAACCATCCATAAAATTTTCTTTCCCTTTTAATAAGTCAAATTCACAATGAAGGAGGTTGTGCCACAGTTTATTTAACATTTGGGTGTCATACCTGGAGTTTGCTGGCAATGCTAATATCTGAGACCTACAGGCATCTTCTTCATATTTAGGCAAAAGCCATCATTCATTATCTTTTTGCTTCACTCAAACAAATACAACAGCCGGAGAATCTAGACTCCCACCTCTAACACAAGGTTATCCTGTATTAATTTCTTTGGACTAATCCACCTCAAAGCACAAGCAACCTGAAAAGTTTCCCACCATCCCCATCCTGTTTCACATGTATCAGGCTGTGGTCGAAAGCAACAGGAGAAGGATCTAAAAGCAGCCAGGAACTAAATAGAGCACCACAAAAATCTTAATTACAACAAGCCTAAGAGAATAGACTATGATATGACCCAGGGAAGGGATGACAATTGGGGTTTAGAAAAATAAAGACAAGTTTGGTTGGGAGAAGTTGGGCTCTCCAATTGAAATGAGAATATGTAACTCTCATTTTAACAATTTAGTGGAATGCTCCAATCTCTCAAAATTGAATCCCTATTTTTTCTTAGAATTTAAGTTTCATTCCGATTCATTTTAATCTATTCCAATTCCAAACATGAATCAAACACGCCTCGAAAGAAAAGGACCCCAGAATAGATTGCATGACCTCTGCGCCAATGGTATTGCTTCATTCACTGTTATATCTATACAGCAAGGAAACTCCATGAGCTGGTGATCCACATGCTCCCATCAGCTCTCCACGTCGAACAGTTGCTGATTGGACTTGTGCTTCTCCCCTTGGAAACGACCACTCACGTGGTGGGGCTCAGTGCGTGGAAAGCTTGTTCCAGGATTTCAGATGAGCCCATGACTTTACAAACGCGTGCTCGACTCCTTCACCTAACCATCCTCATGAAACAGTATATGAACTGGTCCGCAGCCAGCATCAATTATTTATGGTCTTCAAATGATATTTGTGAACTGAAACAACGAAAACAAAAACCAACGGGCAATGACATGACCAAGGTATTGGATTTATAGACTCTTAAATGAACATTTTGGACCTAAATAATCGAAATGGGAGGAATATTTGGAAAGTCATGTATGGATGGTTGTAGCATTGCTCCGTGTACATGCAGTTTAAATATGAAAGACTGCGTTGGCTCTGGTCCTATTCATTATTAGGAAATGCTTTCTAGCCGTGGGTGGATACTGCACGATAATTGATGAGCGCACGGGCTTGAATAAAAATATATATAATGCATTTTGTCTGTCTGGGCTCATGTGCTCGCTAATCATCATGGACGGTATTCATGAAGCTACACCGTCCTCATGTGCCCGCTAATCATCATGGACGGTATCCATGAAGCTACACCATCCGCAGTGTAATCTGATGACCAAATGAATAATAAATTAATATACATTGGCCGAGAGGGGCTGGGGGGAACCGGGTCTGGGCCTGTACAGTGAAGCCCAAAGGCCATTCGGGACTAAAATTGGAGGGCCTGTCTGTGGAGGCCCATCATCAGCCCTAACTACTTTATTCTGCTGTTCGCTGCAATTTTCATTAAACTTGTTGGACATATTTTAAAACTATGTTAGTAGTAAACGTTTTAAGGATCTTAAGAAAATTGAGTTTTAATTAATGTAAATGGACCTCAGGCTTGAATTCCTAATAGATTCAAGTCATGAGGTACTCAGATCCAACTTGACCTCACCTGACCAATAGGCAATAGCACCCCTCACCATGGAAGTGTAATGGCTTTGATGCCTGAAACTTGGAGGAACAGGGCCGACCAAGGTTGAGCCGAATGGGCTTTATTCTAGCCCAAGCCCATTAGAAACCTCATCTTGACCCATGCGAGATTCATCTGAGGGCCTAAACGTTATGTTTTCTAATTTCAATAAAAACTGGCTTATATTTTTATACAGAGAAAAAGTACATCTTGGACTCCGAAACATTGGAATCTATGTACCTGCGCCAATGTGTGTTCTTTTCAGACGCTCTTTTACATCAATATCTGCTCGGCCTAACTTGGACCCATCAGCCGAAGGTGAGATGATGAAACCAGAGACAACAAAATCACTTCCACATCCTGCTGCAGTGCCTCTGATGAAGCAATCAAGAAGGCCTGCATGCTTGGTTTGATGATCAAGTACAATTGACGTGCGCTTCATCATTGGAATGTGCCGTACCGCAACCTTGATCATGGTGATCTCAAATTAATCTGGAACAATCAAACAGACAAACACCCAATAAATATCCAGCTTGATATGGTAATCTAATTCAGCTCAAACCAATGTTATCTAACCAAAAGCCATCCAGTTACCACAAGTAGCTAAAGTCCAATTCATTAGCATTATATCCTAATCAACCTATATCCAAATAAATAACCCAACCAAATCGACAAATCCAACTAACACCAACTAGAAGCTAGAAAGGTACTACAATGCGATATTGGGTGATGAAACATGGACCTTGGACCTCTTGGTACAAAATAATATATTAAGTCCATCCTGTAACTTACACTGGTATTTTTGTCATGCATTCCCAACCATTCGAGTTCAAAACAAATTTCCACAACTTGATCTTTTAATGCCACCTCAGTTAATTTACCAAGGGCAAGTTTGTCTCTAAGAAGCTATGCGTCCTAATTCATGTCCATAATGTTGAAGCAACATCCCCTTGTCCCAAGAGCTTAGTACTAAAAAAACTATAGAGGATAGGTTAATTAGGACTCTCGACCCGTATCATAAGTAAATTTTCTTAGCAAATTGTGATTATAGTCATTTGTAATCTTTATGGTCAACTAATTCATACCTCTTGGTAAAGATCTTGGAGGATTTAATCATCATATTATCCATTCTTAATCTATTGCTTATAGAATAGCTAAGATACCAAAATTAAATTGAAAGTGAGCATTAGGGCTTTTGGATGAGGGAGGGAAAAGAATATAAAATTTTCTTAAATCTGATGTCTCCATTCTCAAAATTATTATGAAGCAGTTTGAAAAACCGATACTAATATCAGAATATCACAACTCTTTCCTACTTAGTTATATATATATATATATATATATATTCTATACTATCTTTAATTATTTAAATTTCAGTTTTAAAATTTAAACACCACCATTCCAATTTTGATCTTAACATCTTGTACATGTGTAAATAAAGTGTAAATCAAACAAGTTTTGATAAGCTTGAAGAGGAGAATCACATTTTTTACCGAAATTTGTTTTCAAAATTGAATTGTCATTTGTGTTTGTTTAAGCTTCAATTTTCTTTTAAAAAAAAAGGGAAAGAAAGAAAAGAGAGGTATATAAAACATTTGGATTTAAAAAGCCATAGTTTCAATGAGTATTTATGACAAATTAATAAGCAATAAGTGGTACAACCCTGATACTGTGCCAAACAAAATGAAGCATATTCAAGTCATATATTTAAAAGCTCAGTTTATGAATCCTGAAGAGTTTCTTCCAGCACAAGTTATCCTTGGGAACACCAAGGTGGAATATGATGAACAGAACTGGACAAAAGGATGATGAAGGTGGGAGTTCTGTGTTCTGTGTAGAACTGGAGAAGGAAAAAAATAAATGAGTGGATGTGAATATGAAATTTTACAAATCAGATTAGATAATTTAACTTTCGGCTGATCAAGTAGCTACCTTGTTCAATCAATTGAGGCTCCAAATATTGTCGTAACCACCAAAATCAATTTATGTTGTTCTTGAAAAAGAATATATTTTTGAAAGGAAATGTTTCTTCACTTGGAAACATGTTGTGCTTTTTAGACTCTTTTATATCTATCATGAGATATTCATGCTTAAAATATGCCACATTGGCAAAAATTGTAGATGGAGCCTCCTATATTGATGTCTAGTTCAATGTGGAGGTGGAGGTAGTTTTGCAAGTGGCAAGATGCCTGTGTGGCAAGAAGTCCTTTCATGTCATATTGAGAAACTCCACAATTAATAAATAATTTCTGATGCATTAGGCCTACAACAATGACAATTAGCCTAAAGAGCCTAAACAAACACAAGGCAAACACATCCATGAAGCTGGGAATTAATTAATGGATCTTGACAAACAAACTTGTTCGGAAGTTTTATCCAAGAGATTATGTTTTCAAAATAATATCCCAAACCAAATATTAGAAAAAATTTTGATGCATGGCATTTACATTAAGATAGGGATACGAATGCACAAAAAGGGTATGCATGATAAAAAAAAATAAATCCATTACATATCCTTTTTTTTTAATGACTTCATAAGATGTGCGCGCATATTGTTGGTCCTAGGTTGTTGCAAAATGGCACATATTTAATTTTACTCAAGAAAAATATTTACAGGTAATTAACCTACCCTGGTTGGGTAATGGCCGTATTAATAAAACGAAGAGTTAATGAGATACTATCAGGTGCAATATGAAATTAAAAGAACAATGGATGGGTGGGAAGAAAAAAAGGAAGAAGTGCGGAAGATCATGTACCTGCATGAGTACACCAGATTTAAAATTTGCCTCGGAAATATCTATGGAAGAAGTTTAGGAGAGCTACTGCTTATCTTTCGTCAGAAAAAGAGAAGGCAGCTACAAGCTTGTGACTCGTTAGAAGTAGGAGTATCACATGACAAATGGCAAAAGAAAGTACATGAAAACAAAGCGATAAAGAGCGCTTCCGCTTTCTCCCATGAGCAACATGATACCACTGCAACAGATCAAAAATTGCATCGTCCGCAAACTTAATTGTAGTGAACCTAAGAAATATATATATATTTTTTATTGAAAGATTAAATCAATTGTTTTACATTAATTTATGAAAATCTAAGAGCTTCAAAAAGTTTCATAGCAAAATAAGCAACAAAAAAAAGTACTTCCCACTTAACAAAAAAAAAAAAAGAGAGTACTCCCTCGAATTTCCCAATTATAACTTCTCAAGTAACCTTTTCAAGGTACCCTTACCTAAGTACTTTTTGGCGAAAAGGCAAGGAAAAAAAAAAAGGAAGGAAAACTGAAAAGGAAAAAGAAAAGGTGTGAAGTTTTGGAAGTAATCTTCAGAACCTCATGATCAAATCTCAAATCCCCATGAAACATAAGCATGTTAACCAAGAAAGGTTAGGCAGCATTTTTTTTTGTTTTGTTTCTTTTTTTTTTCTGAAAAGAGGGAAGAAATCGAAGAAAAAGTTCCCTTCTAAAAGGTGATGAACCCTTTCTACCAGACTAGAAAAGATTGGAAAGAAAAGGAAAGAGAAGAAAGGATGAGAGGCAGGAAGGTCAAAATTCGCCATCATTACACCAATCTGCTCCCCCTTCTCCTCCTCCTCCTCCTCCTCTCGGATAATCATCACAAAGGAACAAAAGAAAAGGGGAGTGTTCCGAACATTAGCAAATCACAACCCAAAACAAGAAAGAAAAGAAAAGAAAAGCCAGTCACACACCTGCTGACAGATCCCTCAACACTTTTATAGCTTTCAAGGAAAAGGTTGGCGATCTGCCGATCTCGGAAGATGGGATGATGGAAGCTGCTGTTAGGGGGAATGAAGCCTGGTCCGAGATGTCTTTCACTGGGAGACATCAAGAGAGATGGATAAAGAACGAACGATCTACAGGGAGAAAGGCCTCGAACCAGACAACATTCCCCTCAAAACAAAAGCTTCCTCTTTGTACCACTTCTCTTTAAGTCCTCAAAGAACCCTCTCTCTCTCTCTCTCTCTTTCTATCTTTCTCTCTCTTCGCCCACAAGTTCTGGCTTCTTTCAAGGGGGGTATGGAGGGGGGAGATGAGGGGAGGTGGTGATGATAGATGAATGATTACTGTTGGGGAGAGGAGTGATGAGGGGTGTTGGGAGGGGAGGCAAGAAGGAGAAAAAGAACAATAAAGAGAGAGGGGGGGTGGGAAAGGAGTAAAGACAAAACAGAGCTGCAGGGTCGACCCTACAACTGGGATTCCAGAAATGACCACGACTCCATGCACCCTCCCCCGTCTCCTCTTCAGCCCCTTCTATCTCTTTCGTAGGTGGGAAACCGGGCACCTTCATCCACCGTCCAGTGGAATACGGAGGATGGGAACAAGGTCTCGATAAAATAAAACAGAAGTTGTTATAAGTGTGGCAACACTCGCGGAGGGTTCCGATAATGGCTATTATCTAGCTGATATCTCGTTCTACTTAGCGTCTCTTGTGTTATTAAAAAAAAAAAAAAAAATGATGTCATGTCTTTCAAGTCATTCCAAATCTTAGAAGAAAAAAGAAATATTTTAACTTGCTTTTAAAAGTACAGTTTTAAGAATTTGGTGAGTCTGGGCGGGCTAAGATTTGGTGCAGCTGGGACCCAAGTAGGCTAGACCCATTTTGGATTGGGAGTTAAACAAGAAATTATATAGTTAGTAATTGCAATCGCAATGATATTATATCTAGCTTTTCAAGCTAGATCTGTGCTAAATCCAGTCGCTTGCACGATCGATTGCAGCATAACGATATAAATAAATTAGGATTATGTAATTTTTTTTTTTTTTACAATTTAAGAGTTTTTAATTTTATCCTAAACTTCAATCTAGTGCAACTTGGTCATCCAATTTTTAAATTCATCAAATTCGGATCGCTCTCTTCTACCATATAAGCAAGTTATATGAAATCATGTAACAATTTCTATTACAGTAGCTAGACAAAATTCATAGCTAAAGTTTGAATCAAATAAATTTGAAAACTGGATGACTTTGATTACACTAAATTAAAGTTCAGGAGGAAATTGAAAATCTCTAAATAGTTCAAAATTTTTTGCATAATCAATTCAATAAATTAAACATACATGCACATGTAGGCAAGGCATTTTCATGACTAATTTAAGTGCCTAGAGTAAACTAGCAATATGGACACAATTAGAAAGGTGCAATGCATGACTCATGTTACATTTATGATTTCAAGAAGTTTCAAAATTTCTAAAATTTTGTATCAAATATCTTCTATGTTATTTTCAAGAAATACTTGCCATGTTAATGCATAAAATTAGGTAAATGTTTTATATGCTGATTTTATTTGGCTGCATGCAAGTTTAATGGCTCAAGGAGCATCTATTTTATTATTATTGTATATATCTAAAATGGAGGCTCAGTGATGAGCTCTTCATTCACCATGTGGACATCTATATCAATAATATTATTAATACAGTTCCTAATATATAAGACTCTTATTTAGTATGGTGCTTTATTTTAGCCATATTAATAGTGTTATTTACATGGTTCTTCATTATGTATTATAAGTATAATTCTTGTTTAATATGATTTTTTTAAATTTTTGATAGTCCATTATATGTCTAAGATGACTATAATAATTCATCAGACTTCCTACTTTTGATGGGAACTGATCATATTCATCCAAGATTTTTTGCTCTTAATAAGTTTACAATGCATTATAGCTTCCTTCTTGATAAACAATTTTTTTATGTGATAAATGAATTTCTTATGGCATATTATTTAGTATTCTAATAGTTGATGTCTGTAACAACCATTAATTTTCATCCACATCATTTTTTAACTAAATAATTTTTCAAAGTTCAATTTTCTGCATCAAATTTCTTCTTAAAAAAATCGTGAAGTTTGAGAAATAATATTTCTATCAAGGCAAAGATCATTAAAAAAGCACTATCATTATTTTTTTATTATTATCTATTACAATTATAACAGTCATCATAATATTGATTTTAAATTCTAATTAATAAAATAATATATTTTGTGGCAACTAAAGTTGTTATTTACTTTTATAGCTGATACAAAAGGAAAATAGGTCCCATAGTGATTACTTATTAATAGTTGTCTTTCATAAATGAATATCATATTATCTCTCCTTTAATCATAAGTAAACCTAAGTTATCGATCGTACTATTTTCAAATTAAGTATCAAATAAAACTATTGATACTTAAAGTTAATTGCTTAGCATATAACAGAAATTTGGTTTTTGAAGACTTCAATTTATTATCATTACTATATTTTATATTTCAAGGATAGTTGAAGAAAAGAAAAAAAAAAAACTGTACCTTGCATATACTAGTTAATTTGCCCATTCCTGCAAACCTGATTCAACCTAATGCAACACAAGCACTGCCAAGTCTGGTTACACCATTAAGTTGGACATGTGTGACCAGTCAATCAATTCCCAGTTCGCTATAATTGAAAAGAAAAATTATTATAATAATAAATATAACAAAGATTGGGATAGACATGAACAATTCAATTTACTTTACCCAAACAAGAACGCGAGCTTGAACTATAGACCAACCCAAGCCCTCAAAATCTGACTGCCCAAATCTGACTCGATGGCTTGGGCCTAGAAGTCCATTGGTTGAAATGGGCTCTTGCCTTACCCTACACATAACTGCGTCCCAAAAGTTATGACCCCCATCGAACTGATGGGTAAATACCATCAAAATTTCTCACGGGACGGTAAAATTACATGTTCACCTATGATTGATGTTTGAGATTACTACAAGAAGTTACGGGTTGTTTACATGATAGTTTTATTGTAGCTGCAGGGAAACTTCATTAATTCACCACCATCGCATTTGAAGACCTTTATAGTATAAAGATCTTGCCTTACCGCTTACTGCAAAACCATGCATCTTCTAGTTTCTACCCAAAAAAAAAAAAGAGTCATAAAGTTATCTTCCGGTCACAAGACTATGAGACGGTACACTTCAATTCCCTCTCTTGAATAAACTAAGCTCTTGCAGAGATAACAAGTGCAAAAATGGACTAGTTATTGCTCGACTTAGCTTATGAATGACATAAAATGGGAGTCGGTCTGTTTAAGGGAAAGACTTCATCACCTCAAGTTATTTACCATCAATAGCAGCATTTATTGCAATTTATTTGATGAAGTCAGCTATAGAGACCCCAGTCGACTGGATCACTTACTGGAATGAAACGCAATGGGTTTTCCAGACTACAGTGGCTTCTTTGAAGAAGGATGGCTTCATGTTGCTTATCCAAACCCAGTGAATTGTCTGGAGAAGACTTATCTCCATGAGTAAAGGTTTACACATTTTATTAATAATGGTAACACCACCAATTTTGGCTCAACATCTAGTGGTCTTGGGTCCCTGAGCATGCCTCAGGAGATAAAGCCATCAAAGATAACCACTCGTCAAAAGATAACATCAAAGGTACCCAAAAAAATAAAATAAAATGCCATTAAGAGATAGAAGCAACAGCTATATTTTGCGGATAAGTCGATCCAAGCTCTTGAAATAGAGTAATCTAATAGCTTTTCAGCTCATTATATGTGGCACTCATGCAACATTCGAAGTATAAAGTGTTGAAAGCGAGCTGAGCATCACACAAACCACTTGTTCTTGTTGTTGTACCATTCCAATTTCTTATATGGGTGTAGGGTTGCCATCAAGCATGGAAACTTGTGGACACAGAGACTCCCAAGGTAAAGCACCAAGACCAAGATAAAGTTTATATTCCCCAAGCCAAAAGGCATCGACTCCCAACCCAAGAACTAGTAGTAAGAGAGAGAAAAATTTAACCATTTATAATAGCTGATTGATTACTAGATTCCGGAGCTTGTTGCATTAGAACCAGTGAACTCCTTATCCTCCCAAAAGTTGTTACAAGTGGGATGGTTTTTCTGAGGGCAAATGCAGCATTAGAAAGGGTGTCAGGTGATGGGAGTGAGAGATGGGATCCAATGCATGGCACAGCTGACGTTGGTATTTCTGGTTGGGGGGGGGCTCTGGAGACAGACATTTGGGTGTGGCTTCCTCTTTTTCCTCCCAAGCAAACCCTAGACCTCCCCACCCTATAAACCCTATATATCCTAACCCTGTTGGTTCTGAACACTGGACGACAGCGGCTCAAATTGACCATTCCCACGAGCAACGACCCCACCCCACACGTGTCTCTCCCTAGCTTTGATGACTCCTCTTACGCAGGATAACCACCATCTGACCTAATCCTCTCTTCTTCCTCTCCTAAATGGAGTCTCTACTCATGTCCTGAATAAAGAGAGATTAATACCATGCAGTAGAAACAAACGATAGTGCAATAAAACTAATTAAGAATCATAACAGCGTTACTGCATTAATGGTAATAACAGCTCAAAGAGAAACAAAGGTTAGAACAAACAATGAGAGTTTGTTTTACTAGTTAATGTGGTGCAAACTAAACCCATCAGCTGTAGAACCCCATGAGTGCAAGACATTAGAGAACTAACATGGCATCTTTATATTTAGTGACAAGCAAAGCATATAATGAACTCAACACATCGAAAGAAAAAAAAAAGGGAACAATCTTTAAGTTAACCTTCATGTTAAGGTGGTGAGCTTGAACACTGCTCACTGAAAACCTAACTTTTGTAGAAAACTATTGAGAATCCCCGAGATTGTGGATCTAAACTTGCAATACAAACCAAATAATGAAACATACATGAAACAAAGGAAAACAACCATTTCAGACAAAGAATAAAGAGTTATTGATGGTGCCACGACTGTCCATACTGATTTCCAACAACTAACCAGGTCCATGCTTGCAGCCAAATTGAATATTTCCTTCTTTAGATGGTGCAATGGTCACATATCAAGATAAGGTACCATCGAAAGAGTGATAAATAATGTAAATGAGAAATGGGGGGAGGGAAGAAAGTGATCTCATCAGATAGCATGCACATACGGAGATCTATTAGATCCAACATTTGTCTCACAAAAATCTCACAAGATTGGAAGTATTGACCCAAACTGCATGCATGTGACTCTTCTACAGAATCGCATCACACAATATATATATATATATAGATAGATAGATAGATAAACAAAATAAGTGGACCAAAATAAAAGGTCAGAGAATACTTCCCTCTTTTCCGATCAACACAAGGCCACCATAATCGTAGAAGTATGTCAGCGATTTCTTGTTTATAGTAAACCTAGGAGTGGTTTCATTAGCAGATAAAATTGTTACTGTAACACTAAAATCGGAACATCTCTTCCTCTACTCAAATCTAAAAAGCTTTAGAACAATTTATAGCAAAATGAGCCCTTAAAAAGAGAGAACACGGCTGGATTTCCCAGCTGCAGCTTCTGAAATACGCTTTTCTTAACATCCCATGAGTGGAAAAAAGTGAGAAAAATAAGTACAGAAAATCCAAGGAAGAAAAAGAAAAAACGGTGAGAGATCAACGGAGGCAATCCAAGTAGATCTCAATATCCTGTCAAGAATAAGCATGCTAACCAAGAAAGATTGCACTGCATCAGCGAGAAAGGTAAAAAAATTAAAAAAACAAAGAAAGAGAAGATCCCTTGGAAAGTAACGATGAAAACCTTTTTTCCCGTTTCCTGTCAGACTGGAAAAGAAGGAAAGATAGGGAACAGAAGGCAGAAGGATAGAGCAAGAGTCAAACCCCACCATCATTACACCAATCTGCATCCCCTCTTCCTCCCTCGCAACATAATCATCCAAAAAAAAAAAAACAGCAGAACAAAAAAAAAAAAAAAACACAAGCGTTAGCGTTAAAAAATCCATACTTCAAAAAAAAAAAAGGTTCTAAATCATGATCCAAAAACAAGAAACGTAAAAACTGACAAACCAGTAGCCAGACCTGCACATCGATCAAAGATTTGTTTGAGGCGATTCCGGAGACGGAGATGATGATGGAAGCTGTGATTGGGGGGAATGAAGCCTGGTCCGAGATCTTCTCTACGAGATCTTCAGAAAAAAAAAAAAAAAAACGGAAGAAGATCTCTAAGAATTGGTGGCCTCGAGCCAGACAACATTCCCCTCAAAGAAAAAGCTTCCTCTCTCCTGGTTTCTCCCCCATAAGTCCCGGCTTTTTTCCAGGGGGACGGAATGGTGGGAGATAGATAGAGATGAGCGAAGAGAGGGGATGCGGTGATGATAGCTGAAATGATTACGTTTGAGGAGTGAATGGGTGAGGAGAAGATATAAAAACCATAAAGATGGGGTGAAGTAAAGACAAAAGAGCTACCAAGAGAGAAGAGAGAGAGAGGGGGGGAGGGGAGGTCCCGGGCCTCCAGAAATGACCACGACTTCATATGGTTCCCTCTGCCGCTTCCTCCATTTCTCTCTCTTTTATAGGCAGAGCCAGTTTGGTCGGGGACCATGGGATGGATGGCTGGAGGGGTTGCATCAGCCGTCCGGAATGGGATGGACGGTGGAAAGAGACAGAGTAAGGGAGACACCGAAGCCCTAGGTATGGGTCGGGGAAGGGAGGGGGAGCAGGGAGTGGGGGAGTGGTTGAATAAATGCGCGTCCCGATAACGGCAAAACCCTCTCTACCCACCCCATCCCACCCCCCGCGATTTCCTGTGCGCCACCCGTTTGTTGTTATTATTGCTGTTATGATGCCATAATTATTGAGGATTTACTATTCCCAGCGTGTATATATATTCCGGATAAAGTGTCGGGAATTGGATGCACGTGACCACCGGTGGAGCCTGGATCGGCGGCATCGACTGAGGGGGATTTGGACTCCAATTATATTGGATTTGGTCCGGTCCGGTTCCAGTCTTCTACACCAAGATTGCCTGAACGTGGTCAAATTCAAATTTTGTGGGCTAAAGGAAAACCTTTTCATATAGGATAGGATTTGGTTGGAATTGGGAGCAAGCATGCCAATTAAGTTCGAGCTGGATATACACTGCATCTGCAATGTTAGTTTCATATAGGATCGATGTAAAACTGCTAGAGCTAGGCAATTTATCTATTTAACTATTATAATGACATAAATCATCTCTTAAATTATGCCATCATCTCTTGACCATCGTAGTTGGTGAATATAGAAAGATCACACCAATTATTGATCGCTTGCTTTTATTTAATTTTCAAGTATGCATGTTCTAGTGCTAGGGGGTGCTATATCATGCATGTTGTGCTTTTTAAGTTCTTTTAGTCATATATGATTTCAAATTCGGAATGCTACTTTCAAAATTTTTGCTCTATACCTAATTGAATATCATCACTCATCATATTATATCATGGTACTTATAAAATTTAAAGTTCGACCGTGCTTCGCCAAAATTTTCATATTTTTCTTGCATTTGTCAACCAATAATAATAATAATAATAATAAAATCTAATGCACCAAATAATTCTATCATTGAATGGTTTTTATCTCTAATTCAAACCACAACAATGGGCTTCAACCATGGTTTCTCAGCGGGTCGGATCCTAAACAGTGGACTAGCCAGCAGATCCCATCTAATTATACAAATTAACGCAAATCCATACCTTGAAATTGTAAACTGTTATCAAGAATCTACATCAGCGTCCGTCTCTCCATAACCGTGTGTGTTTGTTTGTTTGATGATTTAATCTCTCCCCACAATAAAGAAATACCAGAACAAATATAAACCGGAGAAACCAAAGTCTACGAAGCCCCTCGATTACCGCGACCTTTTTTACGCCGGCGGGGATTCCAAGACGGTCGCGACACCGACAGATAGGCGTCAGGTCGGGTCTACGACTCTACCACCTACGGCATTCCAATTCCTCGCCGATAACTCGCCGGTGGTCACCCCAACTTCCTCAGCCGTCCGTCCGATCACCATCATCACCCCATACCGAGTATTTGAAACGGACCAACACGAGGAGAGGCAATGAAAACGTTCATGCATGAACTCGAGCTTCAGCAAAGGCGGGTGAGATAAGACGAGTGGTTGGGGGAGGCCACATATTTTTAAAGCTATCTCCATGGCCTTGTAGTCCTTGTGGCCATTCAAGGGGGACATATTCTTTATATTACTTCTTCTTGGCCACCTAAAGTTTTCCAATTCCTTCATGCAAGGTTGTGGTCACGGCTCTTGGAAAGATCCAAGTGTAAGTGCGTGATGGTGTCAATTAGGTTGGCCGGGCTCTGTGGCATGGTAGTGACCAAGGCTTTTCATTAATGGAGCAGGTTTAATGGGGGTGTAAGGGGTTCCAGGGGCAATGCAGTACGGGGTATTTAAGGAGGGGATGCCATGGTGGTAAGTTAAAAGGTTCCTATCCCAGAAAGGGATGGCATCATAAAGGTTGGGTGATGTGTGGTCATAAGAAAGGATGCTAGAACTACGTGACCGTATATATGGGTGAAATGCTTGTAGTAGAAAATAAAATAAGCATGTGGCACATTAATTTCATAGGAGGTAGGAGGCTCCCACAGGATGAGAAAAAGGTCATGTGACATGTTTTGTGTAGGGTTGCTGGCTAGTCTGGGGAAACTTGGGCCAGCTGGTTAAATGTCTAGGGCAAGACACATGAAACATTAAAGTCGTTGTCCTAATTATGAATCAAAGGCCAAAACTATTTAAGGAACGTAATTAAAATGGGCGACATGACACATAGGCGTTATAAATTCCTGTGAGTACTACTTTGCATCCCATAAACTTTCACATCACTCATCTATGAATTAGAGTTTTGCATGCAATTAAATGAACAGGTGTAGAACTCGGATTCTATGATCCCATATCATATATTTATTTGTGTGACTTACTAAAAGGACTCCAAAAATAACTGTTAGGAACAGGAAGAGCTCATCCCGCTCGTTCCTAGCAATAACGGATGCAGATTAACTAATTTCGTGTGACATCGATCTTCTATTTTCTATATGATCGTTAAATATATATTTTTTAGAATAAATTATACAAATATTCTTTTAAGTTTAGGTCAATTATACTTGTATTTCTTGTATTTTAAAAAGTGTCAAACAATTTTCTAAAATTTTTGAAATGTTCCGACGAGATCTCAATGATCACTTAACCACTGATCGTGTCTGCTTGCTGTTACAATGGATAAAAATATCCATCTGTCATGGAGGCTGTTTGAAATAGGTTTCGATCACGCCCCTTCCAATTCTAAGAATTTTGTAGTTGGATTTCCATCCTATGGTCATCCTCTCTTCGATGAATTTTAGACGATCTAGTCATGCAAATCTATCGTTCCATCATCCTTCCATTGTCCTCTCTTCGGTGAGGTTTTCAATCACTCATCCATTCTCTTGTTCATATATTGATATTTTTTTTCTTAATTTTTGGATTGACGAATGATTTAGACTGCAATGATGCCATTTTTTTATACAAAAAGGCTTTTGGTATGCCTTTGATTGTTGGTAATGAAATCCAAATTGGGTATGCTTTGATTATTGGCTTTATTCCAATTATTAAATAGATATAGAATAGAAATTGCGGTCGTATGCAATTATGATCCTATTTGTGTTGCTTTAAAACCTCTCAGGATTATTGTTGTGGTCTGTTTTCTGAACATCAGCCCCTTTATCATGATCCCACTGTGAATTTTTTGAATATATAGCCTTTTATCATGTGCATCTCTATTTTAGGTTATTATGTGTTACTTTTGTAAAAATATTTAAAAATTCTTGTCTCCACTCATATCGATATTCAATTGAATATGGATATTTCTTAAGACTTATTAAATATATGCTTCATAGTGAAACCATTTTTTTTAGTTTATTATGCCAATGTTTGGATTCTTTTAGTTTATTATGTGAAGCCAACATATGCACCATTCTTGGGTCTATTCATATTGAAGACTTTTTAAATATGGCCGTAGAAATTTAAATATAGCCTATATTTGGATTTTCATGCATTACTTCTTTCTTATTATAGGGATGGAGAATGATTTTTTCATGGTACAAATCTACTAGGGTGGGTCCATCAAGTATCATCATAATTATCACCATAGTGGAGGCTATTTTAAATTTTTTTGATAACCATAATCTAGATAGATTTAGCATTACAGAGCTACAAGACATACTAGGTTAGTTAGGATATGCCAATATAATTAGAATCGATTTTTACTACCTCATGTTAGATTATACTTTTGAAAATGGCTTGAGAAAACTTAGAGTCGATGTTGATATTTTGAATATACTTGCTTGCACAAGAGGGATTGATGTCCAAGTATATATGAATAATCTACAGGTTTAAGCTAGTACTGCTGCATGCCACTTAGGAAGATATTCAGAAGATACCCACTTTTACTACCGTGATGCCTACTCAGGAAGCAACTACCTCCCCCCGAAAAATCAAAATTAAAAGAATGGCTATAAAAAACATTGGCAGAAGAAGATCATTAAAATTTGAAAAGTCTAAAGTTGATGATAAACAAAAGAAGGATGCAAATATACAGAAAAAGAATGCTCCTTTGAAAGAGTCTTCACTTGATAGTTCCCATAGCACTAGTGGATCACTTAGTTAAGTGATTCAGAGGATGATAATGATGATAATCTATTTGATGAGTATGTGGATAGGAATATTATTGATGAGAAATTGAGATCGTGGATACAACACTCTTCTCTACATAAAGATGTAGATTTATTTGCAAAGAAGCAACCTACTGGGATGAAAGTAGAGAGTAGTGCATGATAGCTCTCATCTTCATAGTTTGGGTATTGACATAGATTCAGATGATGGAAGCTCTGGTCTACATTATATCGAGTTTAATGATATTATAGATATGAAATGGACCATTAAACTTGAAGTTAGAATAAAGTTTAACAATATTGTAGAATTTAGAAAGACGCCGTGACTTTACAGTATATAGCATGGCTTTGATTTTGTTTATAAAAAGAATGAGATAAGTCGGGTTACGACTGTCTGAAAGTAAGGTTATGGATGGATCATTCATACTTCATCGAAATAGATAGAGGATACCTTTCAAATCAAGACCTTTCAGTCAGAGCATCAATATAAGAGGTAGTTCAAAAATCACAATGTCACATTCATGTTTCTAGCGGAGAAGTATCTTGAAGAGATCGGATCAGATATAAAATAGAGTATCAAGAATTTTTGAAAGTATGTAAGCAGAGATGTTAAGATTTCTGTTTCGAAGTCACAATACTACAAAGTCAAGAAGAAAGTACTAGAGATTATGCAAGGGAGCTACAAGACCTAGCATGCCCATCTATGAAAGTATTGCTAGATAAATAGGCAAACTAATCCTGAAAGCATAATGTTGATGGAGATCTATAAACCAGGTGAGTTCAATCTATCTATCTTCAGGAGACTATATTGTTATCTTGCAGCATACAAGCATGGCTTTGTCAATAATTATAGATCTGTCATTAGACTGGATGGATGTTATTTGAAAGGCTCATTTGAGGGATAGTTTCTAGTTGCAATCGAAAAAGATAGTAATGACAATATATTTTCTATCGCATGGGCCGTGGTTGAGGCAAAGATAAAGGATAGCTGGAATTGATTTTTGACATATTTATTGGATGACATTGGATCCTTAGAAGAGCATGGTAGGATCTTTACGTCAGATAGACAGAAGATCGATTTTTATTCAAAAATACTTAACTTCAATTGAAATTATTTTTGGATCGTACTTGGATAATCTTAATAATGTTCACTTTTTAAACAATTATATAGGATCTTATTGAGATATTTCAAACTATTCTTTCTACTGTCGATCATCGATTCTATATGCGGCATTTACATGCTAATTTTAAAAGTATTGGATTTAAGGTTAACAATTATAGAAATGCCCTTTGAAAATGTGCCGGGATGACCATACATTATGACTTTCAGTTTGCCATGGATGTGTTGCATCGATTGGATGAAATAGCATGGCACAGGCTGATATAGCATCCATCTGAGTTATGGTTAAGGCACACATTTTCTTCAAAAAGCAAATCTAGTATGTTGTTGAATAATATTTATGAGTCATTCAATAAGTACATAGTTGATACTCGAGACAAACTTATTAACACTTTGTTTAAAACTATTAGAAGGCTCTTGATGCGGCATTTTCAAGCAAAAAAAGAAGGATTAGATAAAATTATAGGTTCTATTTATTCAAAGATTGAGAAGAAGTTGGAGAGAAATAAGTTGAAAGCTATAAGTTGCAATTGCATATAAGAAGATGGGTATAGATTTGAAATAGAACATCATCATGACAGTTGACTTGGAGGAGAGTACATGTGACTGTAAGATGTAAAATTTACATGGCATCCCATGCTATCATGCTATGGTAGCTATTATATATGTTACAAAGGATGTATACTACTTTGTCAATGTATGATACACTAAATAACCATTTTTTAAGATTTATGAGAAGATTATTGAGTCGGTTCTTAGCATAAAAGCCTTGCTAAGGATAGAGTACTCCACTGTATGTCCCCATCCCCTAAGGCCCCTTCAGGTAGATCCAAAAAGGCAAGAAGAAAAGAAATGGATGAGCCAAAGAATTCTTCTAGAATTAGGAGAAAGGGTGGTTCTCTAAGATATAGAAATTGCAAAAAATAAGACCATAATTCAAGAACTTATAAGAGACCTAAAAAGAAAAAGTCAAGACAAAAAGAATATAACATTGGTTGCAGTCAAACTAAAAATAGAATTAGTAGGCAAAGAGATAGATCACAGATGGTCAATGCTCATTTATAAGTCTTGATATGTATTTAACTAGATTTTTATTATCCAATACTTACTAACCATACTTATTTAAATGAAAATGAATACTCCATCTCAAACGTCAGTAGACTCCTAGGATACATCCTCCCACCAAATTGCTATCCTGCCTGCCTCCTCTCAGCCAGTTTTCCAGCTAGCACAAGCCTCCCAGCGATCCTCCCAACTGGCACAAGCCTTCAAGCCAGTCTCTCAGCTAGCAGCATCCTCTCAGCCAACAGCTTCCTCCTAGCCGGTACAAGTCTCCCAACCACTCTTCCAACCAGCAGCATCCTTCTAGCCAGCCTGTCAGCTAGTACAAGGCTCTTAGCCAGCCTCCCAGCTAGTAGCTTCCTCCTAGCCAGTGATGTAATTTATTTTAGATGGCAATTTGAAATTCTATGTTTTGAATTTACATGTATGGAAATGATTTTTGGGCAATGCATCACTTTCTATTTATCTTATTTTATGTCAATGTATCATATTATATATTATAAAACAGGATGAATTATAATTGGTCTATGATTCTATTTAGTATGATGCTAAATTTTGGATGGCTATCTAGATTTTATTTGATTTGTTAAGATGAATTTTGGTTTGGATGAAAAATATTTAATTTGGATGAATTTTTGATTTAAGATTTTTTTATTTGTGATATAAAATTTATAAATATATGGATAAATTTATAGATGTATGAAAAACATCTTGTACCAGATTCCTCAACTCCTTATCAAACAGGTGTCCATATTCATCTTTTTTAGAAAATAGGAGGATGTCTATGCCATATGATAATAGTATAAGGGGTGTAACTGTTAAATATATAAATTATAGAAAGTATATGTGTTACGATTCTAAACTATAGGGGATGTAAATGATGCAATTCAAAAGTTTAGGGATATCTATGCAACATCTTAATTTTTAAAAATGAATGACTGCATGTTACTCTTATTTCGAAAAATGACTCATAGCGACCTTTGCACAAATCTTCCACATGTTCTTAATTCAACAAATGCATTTCTCATCGAAAGTTTATGCTATCACTTAGTCGACAATATATATTCCACTTTGATCATTTTACAATGACATCATTCTGATCATCTTATCATTTTATAATGACATCATAATTAACAGTTTCAAATTACAAAGAATGCATATCTATTTCAAATGGAATAGGTTCTCATGATATTATATTCTTAAACATTATAACTTAGCCTTGAAATACCCCACGGGATAACATCAATTAATTGGACAAAGCTCAAACATGAAAATCTATAAAAAACTAGCTTACTAATATTTAAAACATAGATGCGTTAACATACAAACACACAAAAATAAAGCATGCTAGCATCAAGAAAATGACTTATTTTATCTTTCTTCTATAACTTGAAATTTCAGTCTCAAGCTTCTTATTCCACTGCAATAGTTGATTAATAACATTCTTATCCCTTGGATTTGAAGATGGATCATGCCAATGAAAGTAACCACAGCCCCCATTTATCTGAAACATAAAGATGGTTTAAAGATTAAAATCATAAATAGAATAAGCCACTAAAAATAATCAAATATGAACATAATACATACATTCCACATCCAAAGAAGCATCGGCCAGAGTTTGCAGTGGTCCACGAGGTCCTTAATGATGATTTGGTTTCACAATAGCAGAAATAGACTATATGGAAGGATATATTATTGGAAGAACTTGATTCAAAAGTCTCCATGATGGAGCTGGTCCCTACACACCACCCCCTTTCCTCTCCACCTAAATGAGATTTTTTATTCTCCTCCTCTGCTTGATTAGGATTATTTTGACGTAGGTGATGGACTTTAAAAATAAGAGATCACGTGTTTAACTCACATGATTTGTTGGCGCCAAAAGTTACATCCCATCAGTAAGTAATCTTAAGGATATTTTAGTCATTTGCTAAAAATAAAGCATCGTCTAATAGTCACGTGATACCTTTTTGTTAATGGAGATGGACGAAAAGATCTTGTCAGAATGTTTCAAAAACTTCAAGGATTTGTTTGACACTTTTTAAAGTACAGAGAGTGTAAGTGCAATTGGCCTAAACTTGAGAGGATGTTTATGTAATTTATCCTATTCTCTAAGCATGTATCTGAACCTTAAAAATTAGAAAAATCCAGTATTGATGCCATATCCTTCAAACTTGTTCTATTATTAAACATTTATTGCATCACACATTTTCACAAATATGTTGCACTAAATGAATGTGATTGATATATCATAAGTAGGTGATATGATAAGAGACCATCAATAAAGATTTCATAATAACAAAAGAAAGTTGATCATTTTTTTGAAAAAAGATGGATAACTACTTCTATCTTGCTACATAGCGTGATTTAAATCAAAATATTTTTTTAACAAGTATAATTGCTAAAATAGATGAATTATCTACACTCTATGACGGCCATACAAGAGGATTTTTTTTTTCTTTTTAAACCCTTAAGCATATCTTGTATTATTTTTGCCTTTTCAAAAATGTAAAAGACTCTTGTTCAGACCACAAGCCTTGCATCTTTTGGTAATATCTTAGTATATCAACTTTAAATAATTGAGGAAACAAATTCATTGTACAAGCATTAGCAATTTACCAGGTCAACAATAATTGATTAGCCATAACAACCCAGGAACCTAAATAATAACTTCTAACTATCTCTTTTGGATTAGGTCCTAAGTAGTTTACAACCTATATCAAAGTAGACACAAGCCATGGTCAATGTAGACTTGGAAATGCTGTAACATCAACTCTTTACAAGCCAATCATAATGTTTATCATTGGATTTGATTGGATTTAGATCCATATTATGGTAAGTGTACTAGAGCTCAAATTGAAAGAGTTATAAGAATCCATCTGGATCTATGCTTACTTTCATATTAGTTATGTATTAAAAAGATTTGGATACTTATACAAGATCAAGAAGTCAAGATAATCTTATAATTAAACCTTTTAGATATGGTCCTAGATCATTACAAATAATATCAGAGTAGGCCTAGCTTATAGCTTACATAGTCTAGGCCTACAGTATGGATATTCTTTTGAGATCAACTATGGACTAATTATGATGATGGTGAATTGGATTGGATTGGATTTGGATTCTTTAGCCTCATGAGGATACTATGGCTTAAACAAAACATGTGAGGATCGGTACAAGAATGTATTTTCAATATTAATTTGTTGGGTGCCTAGAAGTTCTTGTGTACTTATATAGAGCCAAAAAATCTAAATGATATATAATTTATAGGTAGCCATTTTTGTTGAGATCCTGAGTCATTATATAAAATTTAAAATTTTTGCCTGTATACAGAGATCACTTTAAGAAAAAAAGAAAATACTAATATATGGGTTAACAAATTTGCATATCGATCTTATAGTATTCATCCACCATATATATATAAATTAAAGAGTGAAGAAAGCTGAACTAGACTCCTCTCAACCAGATTTTATGTTGATTATTGTTAATTTTGACTGGATGATGGCGGTCCAACTAATATCTATGACCGAGCTATTGGATATGACCTAATATCTCTAAAATGCATGTACACTAAGAATTACATGATTTGGAGAAGCATAGCCTATATATCAAATAGTCAAAAAATATGCATTGTTTTATGTTATTTGAACTAGCCATTTTTGGGGTACTCGATGCATAGATAAGGAGTCTCCAAATCACATGATATTTTATATGTAAGTAGCTTAGAGATAGTGGGTAATAAATTGGTCAACCTGATTCTAGTTCACCTATATATATATATATATATATATATATATATATATATATATATATATATATATATAAGTAAGTAGCTTAGAGATAGTGGATAATAACCAATTGGTCAACTTGATTCTAGTTCACCTATATATATATATATATATATAAGTTCATCATATATATGTATGCGTATATGTACATGTGTTGTACATGTGTGTTTGTATGGGTAGTTGGTAGTTTGACTAAAATTTGGAGTGAGGACGAATCCAACCTACAGTGGCATAGCTAGGATTTTCATCCTATGGATTCAATATATAAATTAAAATAAATAAATAAATAAATAAATAAATAAATAAAAATAAATTTAATAATATTATATTAAGTGAAACGAAACTTGAGATGTAAGGGATAGAAGAAAAAAGAGGAAAAATAAAAGAGTAAAGATTTGAACCAAGGACGTGGAAAATAAAGTATTGAATTCAAACCACTAAGCTAACTAAAATTCTTTATACTATAAAGGTTCAAAATTATATATATATATATATATATATAATTTATTGAATAATATTTATATATCTCTAAAGGTATTACACCAAAACTTGGGGATTTAATTGAACACCCAAGTCAAAACATGGCTCTACCTCACTAACCTATCACTAATACAAAAATGACCTATGGCAGCGCTTACCATGGCAGCAATTTTCGAAACCGCTGCCATAAGTCCGCTATGGCAGCGATTTTTGTAACCGTTGCCATAAGTCGGACCTATGACAACGATTTTTGTAACCGCTGCCATAGGTCCAACATATGGCAATGGTTATAGAAAATCGCTGTCGTAGGTCGGATCTATAGCAATGATTACAGAAAACTGCTGCCGTAGGTCGAATATATAGCAACGATTATAAAAAATCACTGTCATAGATTGATCTATAGTAGTGGTTCATTGTAATCACTACCATAAGTCAGATCTATAGCAGCAATTAGTAGGAACCGCGGCTATAATCTAATTTATGGCAGCGATTAATTGTAACCGCTGCCATATATATATATTTTTTAAATATTATATAATTTTAAAATTTAATGTCCATCTTCATCATTCATTATCTAAATAATTATCATTAGAGTATCTTTGCAAAAGATCGCCTCGATCCGATGGCCTTAGCTTCATCAATTAGAAAAATTTGATTTCGATGATGACAAACGATGATGCGATGATCTGATGGATGGAGATCTTTGATGAATTCAAAAATCTATAATGATGATCTCGGTGATATTTGTAGCATACTATCAAAGTTTTACTTCAATCGGATATCGTTATCTTAGTCAATTTAGTATAGATTAGTTTCGATTATTAATGATAAACGAGTGATCAAAGGACCAAACGGTGTTCAATTATGAGATAATTTTTTTTATAAATGATCTTGGCTATAATTTTAATCATTTTTTATGATGGTGATTATAAAATTCAACTCGTGAGATGAAGAACGATCTAAAACTATACATCTCCTGATAACCATTCTAAAATTTTACTGGTTGTTATGCTCGTACTTTTGCAATATTTGCTTAACATGAATAATATATACGAAAATAATTTAAATTTTACTATCATTGCTATATAAAATATTTAAAATTATAATAAAAATTATTTAACTAAAAAATTATCTCATAATCGGATACCATTTAACCCTTTGATCGCTTGTTTCTAATTTAATGATCGAAATTATTCCGTACTAAATTGATCATGATAACGATATCCGATTGAAGTAAAACATTGATAGTATGCTACAAATATCATTAAAATTATCATTGTAGGTTTTTGAATCCATCAGAGATCTCCATCTATCAGATCATTGCATCGTCGTTCGTGATCGTCAAAATCAAATTTTTTCGATCAATGAAGCTTGGGCCATTAGATCGAGATGATCTTTTACGACGATACTCTAATAATAATTATTTAGATAATGAATGATGAAGATGGGCATTAAATTTTAAAATTATATAATATTTAGAAAAAAATAATAAAAAATTAATTTTTATCTATGATAGTGGTTATCCAAAATCGCTGTCATAGATTTACGACAGCGGTTATAGAACCACTGCCATAAATCTATAGCAGCTATTGACGCAGAATCTGATCATCATCGGAGTCCGCTGGAGTGGAGGCCGATGAGATCACCGTCGGAGACCTACAAAATAAAGTTCCATCCAAAGCCGGTGGGGGGTGGCTCTGGCAGGACCCTCCGACGATCAAGTTAGCTCTGGCCAATAAAAATGGAGTGCTCAGAGTGAGTTCCGAAGCTTGGAGAAGAAGAAGAGAGCTTAGAGATCAAAGAGATTAGAGTTAGCGTATCTGAAGGGTCCTTTATAGGCGGAGCTTAGTTGATGGTGATGGCCATACCGCCGCATGGAGTTCAGCATGGAGAGGAAGGCATTGTCAAGTGGATGATGACAGCCATACTGGCAAGTCGTGGGCCGCATGAAGTTCGGTACGGAGAGGAAGGTCCCATCAGATGAATGGTGACAGCCATACGAGTAGGTCGTGGGCCGCATGGGGCTGGTTATGGAGAGAGTGGTATCGTCAGTAGTGGCGGTCATATCGTTCGATCTCGTTGTTCGTTCAGAGGAGTTCGAACTTATAGAAAAGTTTGACTGAAGGGACGCCCGCTTGGAGAGTTCGACCGAGGGACGACCGCTGAAGAGTTCGAGCACTGGGGGATTCCGTTAAAGTCCGACCGCTTGGAGTCCAAGGAGCTCGGCCGCTAAGCAGTTCGATCGACTGAACGAGTTCGAAGGAGCTCGACCGCTAAGCAGTTCGACCGATTGGAGGGGTTCGGTCCTGATGAAGGAAGTCCGAAGAAGCTCGATGGCTGAGGAGTCCGAAGAAGCTCGGCAGCTAAGTAGCTCGACCAGCTGAATGGATTAGAAGAAGCTCGATTGCTGGGGGTTCGGTTGAAGCCCGTCTGCTGAAGCTCTTCTACGGCTACTGATTGCATTAGACTGAGCATCGAGCTAGACTTCGGTGGGAGTGGGATTTATCCCCAACACTAGCTCCCCCTCCCGAGTTCGAAAATCGAAGAAAGGGAGTGCAGAAAAGGCGACTGCCGAAGTCCTCTTCTGAGCTCCGTGCTGGTCTAGGTCAAAGCTTGGGGGAGATCTCACCTCCAGCTAAAGTTAATATCGAAGTTGAAGTCCGGGAAAAATCTCATTTTCAGCCGAGGTTAAGGGGGGCTTCGTCCGCTGCAATCGAAGCCGGAGGTTGCGCTCCTCGGGGACGACATTGTCTCCTACAGTCAAGGTCGATGCAGGCGCTCGGGAGAGATCTATTCTCAGGGCGAGGTTATCTCCGATCTTATCTCTGATCGAGGTGGAAGTTGAAGCTCTCCAATCGAGGTTGACATGGTTGATTTCTTTAGTCGAGGTCGAAGTTGAAGCTCTCCAACCAAGATTGACGCGGTTGCTTTCTCTAGCCGAGGTTATATCGAACACTCGGGAGAGATCTTATCTCCTGTGGTCGAGCTTTCCTCAGGAAAGATCTTATCTCTGATCGAGGTTGTCCACGATCGCTCAGGAGAGATCTTATCCCTAGCCAAGGTTGTCAACGGTCGCTCGGAAGAGATCTTATCTCTAGCCGAGGTTGTCAACGATCGCTTGGGAGAGATCTTATCTCTAGCCGAGGTTATTGCTCGCGTTAGGACGAGGTTCTCCTCCTGTTCCTAACCGAGGTTGACTCGATCGCTCGGAAAAGATCTCGTTTTCCGCAGTCGAGGTTGCCTCGGGGGAGATCTTATCTCCTACAGCCTAGATTGATGCGGGCGCTCTCGTTAGGATGAGGTTTTCCTCCTGTTCCTAACTTCGACTTTGCTCGTGTTAGGATGAGGTCCTCCTCCTGTTCCTAACGGACTGTGGGGGCACATGCGGACCATCGTCCGAGCCTCTCCCCCCATCTCATCTAAGGTGAACGAGGCCTTCGACTTTGCTCGCGTTAGGACGAGGTCCTCCTTCTATTCCTAATGGGCTGTGAGGGCACATACGGACCATCGTCCGAGCCTCTCCCCCCATCTCGTCTAAGATGAACGAGGTTTTTGACTTTGCTCACGTTGGGATAAGGTCCTCCTCCTATTCCTAATGGGCTGTGGGGGCACATACGGACCGTCGTCCGCGCCTCTCTCCCATCTCATCTAAGGTGAACGAGGCCTTCGACTTTGCTTGCATTAGGATGAGGTCCTCCTCCTATTCCTAACGGGCTGTGGGGGCACATACGGACCGTCGTCCGAGCCTCTCCTCCCATCTCGTCTAAGGTGAATGAGGTCTTTGACTTTGCTCGCATTAGGACGAGGTCCTCCTCCTGTTCCTAACGGGCTATGGGGGCACATGCGGACCATCATCCGAGCCTCTCCCCCATCTCGTCTAAGGTGAATGAGGCCTTCGACTTTGCTCGCATTAGGATGAGATCCTCCTCCTGTTCCTAACGGGCTGTGGGGGCACATGCAGACTGTCGTCCAAGCCTCTCCCCCCATCTCGTCTAAGATGAATGAGGCCTTCGACTTTGCTCACATTAGGACGAGGTCCTCCTATTCTTAACGGGCTGCTTTTGCTCATTCCTTTCCTGTTCTTTATTGTTAGAAATCAATAATGCAGAGCAAAGAAGTTTTTTTTAAACGAAGTCTACTGATAATACATCCTCAAATTTTCTGAGTTCCACGGTCGGAGAAGCACTATCCCTCCGAGTTCCTTCAGATGATAAGTTTTGAGTCGGACAACCTCCGTCATCTCATACGGGCCTTCCCAGTTTGGGGCGAGCTTTCCTCGATTCTGAGGCTGAGCGATAGCGGCTCGCCATAGCACCAAGTCCCCCACTCTGAATATCTTATTTTTAATCCTGGAGTTGTAGTACCGAGCCATCTTCTATTTATAGGTTGCCATCCGGACGCGGGCTTCCTCCCTCTTTTCTTCCAGAAGGTCAAGGTTGACTCTGAGGTCCTGGGGGTTGTGTCGCTCATTGAAGCCCATGACTCATGCAGATGGAAGCTTAAGCTCGATCGGGATAACTGCCTCAGTACCGAAGGCCAAGGCGAAGGGCGTTTCTCCGGTTGGCACCCTCTGGGTAGTTCGATATGCCCAGAGGATGTGGTAAAGTTCGTCCACCCAGGCCCCTTTTGCCCTATCGAGTCTCGTTTTGATTCCTTGTAGCAGGATCCGGTTGGTTATCTCAACTTTTCCATTGGCCTACGGGTGAGCCATCGATATGAAGCAATGGGAGATGTTTAGTCCTTCGCAGAACTCAGCGAACCTCGCCCCGACGAACTGTCGCCCATTATCGATTATGAGGGCTCAGGGCAGGCCGAATCGACAAACTAGTGACCTCCAGACGAAGTTCTGCACCTTGGCCTCGGTAATCTTCACGAGTGGTTCGGCTTCGACCCACTTGGTGAAGTAGTCGATCGTGACCAAGAGGTACTTCCTCTATCCAAACGCCGTTGGGAAGGGTTCGAGTATATCCATCCCCCACTGTGCAAATGGCCAGGGTGAGCTAAGCAGAGTGAGTTTGGATGTCGGCTGTCTCTGTACGCTGGCATTCTTCTGACAGCGGTCTCACCTCTTTACATATTTCATGGAATCGCGAAACAAGATTGGCCAGTAGTACCCCTATCATAGCAATTTTTTTGGCAGGGACCTGGCTCCTACATGACTTCCGTAGAGTCCTTTGTGCACATCCCATAGCGTGAGGGCGGCCTCCGAAGGTTGGAGACATCTTAGCAATGAAAGGGAGTATGACCTCTTGTACAATCTGCCTTCGTATAAGACGTAGTGGGAGGCCTAATTCCTGAGCTTTCGAGCTTCTTTTGGATCGTGAGGAAGGACCCTCTCCCTGAGGTAGACGACCAGCGGATCGATCCAGCTCGACTCGAATTTCATCTAAAGGATGACCTGAGGCTCCTTTGGGGTTGGGTACTTCAGAGTCTCCAGAAATACTCCTCTGAATAGTTCGGACGGGGCAGAGGTGGCCAATCTGGAGAGAAGATTGGCTCTTGCATTTTTCACCCTCGGAATATGTTGAATGCCGAAGCTGTCGAAGGCCGGAGTCAAATCCCTCACCTTTCCAAGGTATCTCACCATGCTTTCTTCCCGTGCCTCGTAACTACCGCTGACTTGGCTGACCATCAGTTGAAAATCGCTATAGACTTGAAGCCGATCTACCTTTAATTCCCTTGCTATCTTTAATCCGACGATCAGCGCTTCGTATTCGGCCCCATTGTTGGTCACAGAAAACTCGAAGCATAGCGCGTACTCGACGATGACTCCCTCGGAGCTGACCAGGACCAGCCCGGCACCAGCTCCAGCGAAGTTGGACGAACCATCCACGTGCAGGGCCTAGGAGCCTTCGGGGAGGTCGGCGCTTTCCTCGGGGAGGTCCGACCGTAGCAGCTCGGCTTCGTCTAGGCCCGATTCTGCTTTGGTGTCAGTCTCGGTCGGCCCAAGCTTGGCTTCGATCGGAATGGTGCATTCCAGCACGAAATCCACCAGTATCTAGGCCTTGATTGACGGCCTGGGTCGGTAGTTGATGTCGAACTCCATGAGTTCGATCGCCCACTTTGTGATTCTTTCAGAAGCATTTGCCTGGTGAAGGACTTCTTTTATTGGTTGGTCCGTGAGGACCGTTACGGTGTGCTCCTGAAAATAAGGTTGAAGCCGTCTGACGGCAATTAGGAGAGAGTAAATTAGTTTTTCCAGTCTAGAGTACCTGGTCTCCGCATCCCTCAGGACTCGGCTGATGTAGTAGATCGGTCGTTGTGCCTTCGCTTCTTCCTTGACCAGCACTGCCGCCAGGGCCACTAGGGAGACAACTAGATACAAAAATAATTCTTCCCTAGGTTCGAGTTTTGCCAGCAGTGGGGGTGAGCCGAGGTAGCTTTTGAGCTCTTCGAATGCCTCTTGGCACTCCACCGTCCAGGAGAAGTCCTTTGGTCGCCTGAGAATGCGGAAGAAGGGCATGCATCGTTCGGCCGACCTTGACACGAAGCGACTTAGGGATGCCATTTTTTCGGTCAGGCGCTGAACCTCCTTGATCGTCCTCGGAGCAGTCATTTTCTGAATGGCTCGGATTTTCTCGAGGTTTGCTTTGATTTCTCGTCTCGACACCATGAACCCTAGAAACTTTCTGGAGGTCACGCCGAAAGGCGCACTTGGCTGGGTTCTGCTTCAACTTATGCTTCCTAAGTGCACCGAAGGTCTCTTCAAGGTCGGTCAGGTGGTCTGTTGAAGCTCGACTTTTGACGAGCATATCATCTACGTATACCTCCATGTTGCAATCGATCTGCTCCTTGAAGACCTTATTAACCAAACGCTGGTATGTTGCCCCTGCATTCTTGAGTCCAAAAGGCATGATCCTATAGCAATAAAGACCTCGATCCGTAATGAAGGCGATCTTTTCTTCATCCTCGAGCGCCATGCGTATCTGGTTGTAACCAGAAAAGACATCCATGAAGGTGAGGAGCTCGTGGCCCGAGGTTGCGTCCACCAGCAGGTCGATCCTGGACAGGGGGTAGCTATCCTTCGGGCAAGCCTTGTTCAGCTTCTTGAAGTCGACGCACATCCTCCACTTGTTATTTGCTTTCTTGATAAGAACCACGTTTGAGACCCAGGTCGAATAGCTAACCTCCCGGATGAGTCCGGCTTTGGGGAGCTTGTCTACTTCTTCGGCAATCGCTTTCTGCCTCTCCGGGGCATGGTGGCGCAGCTTTTGTCTTATCGATCGGTGCCTCAGATCGACGGCCAACCGATGTTCCATGACCTTGGCATCGATCCCTAGCATATCCGCCAGGGTCCAGGCGAAGACGTCCGCATTTCTTCTGAGGAAAGCGACGAGCTGCTCCCGAACCTCGGCCGCCAAGTTGGAGCCGATCTGTACCACGTGCTTTGGATTTTCGTCATTCAAGAGCACAGAGATGAGGTCCTCCGTAGGCTCGCCCCGCTCCTCAGTGAGGTCATCGCGGACATCTAATCCATCAATAAGATAAGGGTCGGACTGATCTCCCTTATGTAGGGCGATCGAGTAGCAATATCTTGCCAGAGCCTGATTTTCTTTGACTTCTCTGACCCCATTACTCGTTGGAAACTTCATCTTCAAATAATAGATTGACACTACCGTCCGGAGTGCATTTAGATCAGGTCGGCTAAGGCGTTATAGGCGGACGAGGTCCTCACGACTAAGAAGTCGACCCAAGCTTTGACTAGCTTCGGGCGCTGCCCTGCCGCTATGGTCAATGTTATTATGCCTTCGACTGGTACGGCATTGCCAGTAAATCCTACCAGTGAAAAATTCATCGGCCCCAAGCGGTCGTCGGACAAGGACATTTTTGAGAAAGCATCGTAAAACAACACATCGGACGAGCTTTCATTATCTACTAGAACATGACGTACATTGTAGTCAGCAATATTTAAAGAAATTACAATCATGTCGTTGTGTGGAAATTAGATTCCCTAACCATCCTCTTCGGTGAAGGTCACGGGCTCCACGATCCTCCGCCTCTTCATCGATCCTTCGGATCCGCTGGTCTCCCTTTGCTGAGGTCCCCCTAAGATAGTATTGATGACGCTAAGGGACGGCCGATCTTCTTACTGGTTTTCCCCACCTAGCGGTGATGCTCTCGGCCGATCTTCCTTCTCCTCAGGCCGCCTTCGCAGAAATCAGCTAAGTCTGCCTCGCCTGATGAGCTCTTCGATCTCGTCCTAGAGTTGGATGCACTCCTCAGTGTCATGACCGTGGTCACGGTGGTAAAGGCAGAACTTGTTGGGATTGCGCTTGCCAGGATGAGAATGCATTCTCTCCGATCTTGAAAGTCGCTCCTGAATCTCCATCAGCACTTGAGTCTTTGGGGCATTAAGGGAAGCGTAATTGTGAAATCATCATCATCGGGGAGAACTTCGGCGCTGGGGGGAACCTCGGCGTGTCCTTCCGTCAGGGCTTCTCCACCTCCGAGCTTGAGGGGGAGTTCGGGCTCGCCCGCGACCCGAGGGAGTCCAAAAATGCTGTCGAGCTTCAATCTGCTTCCTTTCTTCGGTGGGCCTGCCTGGCTCGCCGATTCGCCGCCTGCCGCCGACTTCATCGTCCTTAGCCCCGAAGGCCTCTTCTGCCCGAGCATAACTTTTAGCTCGGGCCAGCATGTCGGCAAAGTCCCTGGGATACTTTTTTTCTAGGAAGAACGGTAGGTCATTCTTCCGAAGGCCGCCCTTGAGAGCGGCCATGGCGACTGTCTGATCCAAGTCCCGAACTTCCAGTGCAGCAGTATTAAATCGGATGACGTAAGCTCGGATGGGTTTCCCTCCTTCTGCCTGATGGTTATTAAGGAATTCGAATCTCAACGCAGACGTCGACTACTGACAAAGTGGGCCGCAAACTGTTAACTCATCTGGTCAAATGATAAGATGGTACTCGGCTTGAGCGTTGAGTACCAGTTCCTGACGGTCCCTTTAAGGGTAGAGGGGAAAGCCTGGCATAGGATAGCATCTGACATGCGATGAAGTAGCATCATTATCCAAAAGGCTTTCAGGTGGTCGACTGGATCGGTGGTCCCATTGTAGCTCTCAAACTACGGGAGCCTGAAGTTCGGCGGGATCGATTCCTGCATGATTTTCTATGCTAAAAGGAGGGTCAATGCATATGTCATTATCGTGTGAGGAGGGAGTGTGACGGAGTTCTTTGATTCGTCGGCTCATTTCTAAGAGCCTTTGATCGAGGAGATCTTCGCGGTCTCTGATTTTCAAGATCTTCTTATCGAATGGATGCGAAGCTTCACCCTGGATTGAGCCGCGGTCCGAGCAGGGGCTCTCCCTTCGTTGCCTTCCTCTTTCGAGGATGGGAGGTCGGGTAGCCTATGTCGGTTGCCCCTGGCCTGGACCACACGGCTCTAGAAAATCCCGTGTCGGTTGAGTTGGTATTGGGGCCTGCTGGTGCAGGGCCTGCACCACCTCTGTGAGACCACGAACCTGCTGGACGAGTCAGTTAAACTACTCCGCATCCACCATGGCTACAGAGCGAGCCTGGGTCGTCGGGGCCGGAGCGGGAGCAGATGGATCCGAACGGGATCGGGCTGCGGAGGCCGTCGATCATCGGGTCGAGGCTCTCCTGGGGGGCATCTTTTTTGGAAAGAAATTCAAAAGAGGAGAAAGCGAGATCTCTAGAGTGGGAAGAGAGAAATCATCGTCGAGCACTTCTTTAAGAATAAGAGAACCTCGACTTCCTTTAAGAGAGAAATCGTCACCGGGGCCCTTTCTCTAGCGTCAATCTATTAATGTAGAATCTAGTCATCGTTGGAGTCCGCTGGAGTGGAGGCCGATGAGGTCGCCGTCGGAAACCTGCAAAATAAAATCCCATCTAGAGCTGGTGGGGGGTGGCTCCGGCAGGACCCTCCGACGATCAAGTCAGCTCTGGCCAATAGGAATGGAGTGCTCGAAATGAGTTTCAGAGCTTGGAGAAGAAGGGGAGAGCTTAGAGATCAGAGAGATTAGAGTTAGCATATCTGGAGGATCCTTTATAGGCGGAGCTTAGTTGATGGTGATGGCCATACCGCCGCATGGAGTTCGGCATGGAGAGGAAGGCGTTGTCCGATGGATAGTGACACCATACTGGCAAGTCATGGGCCACATGGAGTTCGGTACGGAGAGGAATGCGCCATCAGGCGGATGGTGACAGCCATACTGGCAGGTCGTGGGCCGCATGGGATTTATTATGGAGAGAGTGGTGTTGCCAGTAGTGGCGGCCATATCGTTCGGTCTCGTTGTTTGTCCAGTGGAGTTCGGACTTGTAGGAAAGTTCGGCTGAAGGGACGGCCGCTTGGAGAGTTCGACCGAGGGACGACCACTGGGGGATTTCATTAAAGCCCAACCGCTTGAAGTCCAAGGAGCTCGACCGCTAAGCAGTTCGACTGACTGAACGGATTCGAAGGAGCTCGGACGCTAGGAGTTCGAGGAGCTCGAACGCTCGAAGTTCGAGAAACTCGATCGCTAAGCAGTTCGGTCGGCTGGAGGGGTTCGGTCCTGACGAAGGGAGTCCGAAGAAGCTCGACGGCTGAGGAGTCCGAAGAAGCTTGACAGCTGAGGAGTCCGAAGAAGCTCGGCAGCTAAGTAGCTCGGCCGACTGAACGGATTAGAAGAAGCTCGTCGCTGGAGGTTCGGCTAAAGCCCATCTGCTGAAGCTCTTCTGCGGCTACTGATTTCATTAGGCTGAGCATCGAGCTAGACTTTGATAAGGGCGGAATTTATCCCCAACAGCAGTAATTTTGGATAACCACTATCGTAGATCTATGACAGCGATTCGATAATCGCTGTTATAGATTTATGGCAATGGTTCGATAACCGCTGCCATAGGTTAGGCTAAAAATTCCTAATTTTTTTTTCTCCCATGCGCACTCGATCTCTCTCGCTCTCTCTCTCCTTCTCCTCTTCATCATCGGTGAGGCTCCTCCCTCTCGACCGACGTCGCCCCTCCTTCCCCCTCCCTCTTTGGCTCCCCATCCCCGATCGCCCCTCCCCGCCACCCGCCACCCCTCCATCCAACCCTCCCTCGGCTCCCAACGAAACCCCCCCTCCAACGAATCCCCATCCAACTCTTCCTCGGCCCCTTGTGAAACCCCCTCCGATGAATCCCCATCCACCCTCAATCCTCCATCGACTCCCATGAAATTCCTCTCCCACACTTTATCCTCTTCCAGCTTCGGTGCAAAATCAAATCCCCCTTCTGATGAGCCTCCCTCCCCCTCCTTCGGCCCCCACGAAACCCCACCATTCTAACCCTCCATCGGTCGAGTGCGAAGCCTTCTTTGGCCTCCTCGTCACTGTGCCTCCCTCCCCCTGGCCCCCATCTCCGACCGTCCCTGCTCTCTCTTTTCTTTTTTTTTTTTCTCTCTTTTCTATCTTACTATCTTATTTTTATTTTGCAGGTTACCTCTAGTGCCATCGTTCTCCTCTAGCATCGTTGCCGATGATCCTCAAAATTTTCGATACGATCCGCTCTCTATAGCCACAGATATAATTTTTTTTTAATTTTATAGTATTATTTATTAATCATGTATATTTATAATAATTTATAAAATATTTATAATAAATATTATAAATATTTTTTATAAATATTATAATTATCTGTATGTCGTAGTTTTTGGGTCGTGTTGTGGCGGTAGCCTTGGGCTGTGTCATGTCGGTGGTTGTGGACTAGATCTATCAACGGATTGGGTTCAGATCAGAATCTGAATATTTAGATCCAGATCTGAATTCAAGTATCCGACAGATCTATACTTGAGAGAGAAAGAGAGGGATCTAGTCTTGCCACCATCATTATTTATTTATAAATGTAATTCATGTTATAGAATTTATTGCATAATATTTTTTGGATATTTATATCTTGTTACTTTTGATTGCATTGCATAACGATAGACCCGTCAATTGATTAATGTACATAATCTCCGACATCTATATAATTATATGTAATTATATGGATTAGAGAATTATGTATAATGATCAATTGATTATCAAATATGGATAGTTTGAAAATTACAGATAATTCTATAGGTAATTACAGTAATCAAACGATATGCTAAGAATTTTGAATAAAATTTTGAATAGTATTTTTCTTTTATTCTCCTTACATGGAAGAACTAAGAGAAAATGCTATCAAAATTTTATTCGATCTTTGTTGCATATCATTTAATTACTGTAATAAATCTATAGAATTAATATAATTTCTGAATGGGATAGGATCTATCTTTACCTATTAGTTGGTGATAGGGTGCATTTATTGGATATCTGAAAATGATATTTAGTCTAAGTTCCACACATGATTTACTTGCAGTATCATCATTTTTAAAATGAATAAGAGATGGGTGAAGTTTAGTAGGCTCTCGCCAGAATATAAGGCTGGACTTCAAAAATTTCTTGATTATGCTATAGAAAAATTTAGAGACCATGGACTGATCCAATGTCCTTGTAAAAAATATATGGGTGGACCATGGCTACCTCATCAAGATGTCAATAATCACCTCACTATTTATGGCTTTAAAGTCGGTTATGAAATTTGTTGGGACCAATATGATGAGGGCAGGTCACAAGGAGGTGATCAACCTGAAGGAGGAGTGAAACAAATTGTTCGTGATATTTTTTCATTTATTGGCCACAATGATGGTGCATCTACGTCCATGTCTGATTCTCTGATTGATCGAATGATAAATAGTGAGGATGTGAAGAAGATTCGCAAGTTGATGGAGAATGCTAATGTTTCGTTGTATCATGAATGTGAAAAGATGGTGAAGCTTGAGTTCTTAATCTGATTGTATCATACGAAATGCTCCAACGGATTCAGTAATAATTGAGTGAACTGCATACTAGAGCTTTTGGAGGTATTTTTTTGGATGATGCATAAATTTCGAAGAATAATTATGAGGCATCAAAGATTATTGAACAGCTGGACTTTACTTATACCCAGATACATACATGTCCCAATAATTGCATGCTCTATTGGAAGGAAGATGTCAACCATAATGAGTGCACGAGGTAAGGTGAATCAAGATGAAAATAGAATAAAGATAGCACATCGACTCGTGTACCTCAAAGATTGATGTG
Organism: Cocos nucifera; assembly: GCA_006176705.1. NCBI lineage: Eukaryota > Viridiplantae > Streptophyta > Magnoliopsida > Arecales > Arecaceae > Cocos > Cocos nucifera. Next base: position 2,780,408 of record QRFJ01000056.1, read on the forward strand.
GTACTTTTCTTTGATTTCGAGACTACAAAAGTTGTTTATGTCGACAAAGACATCGAAGAACATGAGATGGCATGAAGAGGACCGAAAAAGGATGATGCATTGATGCATCCAGTCGATGGAGAGGCATGGCAGAAATTTAATGAATTACATCTCGACTTCGCACAAGAGATACGTAATGTGAGGTTGGACTTGTTGTGCGATGGTTTCAACTCGTTCAAGCATATGAATACTACCCATAGTGTATGGCCAATATTTATTGATGTTTACAGCCTTCCACCGTGGATGTGTATGAAAAAATCCTTTGCTTTCATGACAGTGCTCATCATTGGACTGATGGAGGTAGGTAATGACCTTGATATTTATTTGCAGGCTCTTATTGCCGAGCTAAAATAGTTATGGAGCATTCAAGGTGTTCTAACTTTTGATACTTTGCTAAATGAGTCATTCTCCATGCACGAAGCACTTTTGTAGACAATAAATGACTTTCCAACCTATGCCCTAATATCGGGTTGGAGCACCAAAGGTGAGCTAGCATGCCCGATCTGTGAAAGAAATATCCGGTCTAGAAGGTTGACACATCGGAGAAGCTTTAGCTATATGGGGCATCGACGTTTCCTCCATCGAAATCATCCATACAGAAGGGATGGATGCTCCTTCGATGGCACTATTGAAGAAGGTGAGGCATCTGGTTGGATATCTGGGAGTGAAGTACTTAGAGAGTTGGATGGTCTCAGTGTTGAATTTGAAAAAGATGATCCAATTAGTGATAAAAAAGAAAAGCGTCGATCACAGAAAGATGACACACACTTTAATTGGAGGAAAAAGAGCATCTTCTTTGACTTGCCATATTGGGAGACAAACTTATTGCGCCACTGCTTAAATATAATGCATATTGAAAAGAATGTGTGCGAGTTCCTTTTGGTAACAATCTTGAATATCAAGGATAAGACAAAGGATGACTTGAATTTCTGACTTGACTTGAAAGAATGGGGTATTAGAAGATCACTCCATCCAGAGCCAGTAGGAGGAGAATAGTGGAGGCTTCCTCATGCATGCTATGTTATGAATGCTTTCGAACGGTCCATATTTCTTCATGTGTTGGAGAACATAAAGATTTCAGATGGATACTCAAGCAACATATCAAAGCGTGTGAATAGTAAGGATGTCAAACTTGGGGGATTGAAGACTCATGATTATCATGTACTAATGCAGGAATTGATCGCAATAGCTATTCGCTGCATGTTGCCAAAAAATGTTAAAATGACGATTATTCATCTTTGTAATTTTTATGGAGATATTTATGCAAAGAGGTTGCTTAATAAAGACGTAAAGGAAATAAAGGTAAGGGCGGTGACTATATTATGTGATCTAAAGAAGATATTTTCAGGAACATGCTATAGCCAGCATACACCTCAGGATTCCATATGGCTAGGAGATCGAGTAATGGTGTAGTCAAACTATAACACTTTCAAGGTGAACTATCGATGCACGTTAGGTCAAAGAACCAGACACACTACTGCAGCATCGAGTCAGTTATTGATGAGAAGATAGACTCCCTAATGACTACTCGAGGTGGTCACGCTCAGTACCCTTGTTCTCTAACGAGTACCTATACTCTCGCTCCGGTGTCTCCATACCATAGACTCAAGACTCATCTACTAAAAAGAAGCGATTGTACACCAATCTTTCGGATTAATCACCATCCTCGTGATGATCCTATGGTCGGAAGTATTTTATGAGTTAATAATGATTATTCATGTCTTAAATTTTCAACTCTTGAAAATATGAATTATCATTACCATTAACTCAAAGGATGTAACTAAATACACATATGTGATAGAAAATAATCCATTTTATTGATATTAGTCAAAATTATAATTTTGCCTCTAGAAGTGTATTACAAGTGTCAGCCAATTCTTGCTTCTAAGGCACATATATCTAACACAAGGTGCATGGTGGGATGCATCATAACCGTGAAAAATGATGG